>JAGDQP010023466.1:0-29130 GCA_022664845.1 Lepisma saccharinum
TTCTACGGGTGTTCAAACATGGTCCTTTGCGAAAAATGCCGGATTTCGGGATTAAATATCTCATGAAACAATCTGAAATATGGTTTCGAAGAAGCTTTGTACGTGACCAACTAACAGTAGAAATCGCAACTTTTATTTTATAATGGTTTGGTCAATACTAGCTGATTTTCTTCACCATACGATGCATATGCGAATGTGGTATCTTCACTTTCACCATGTTTTGGGGAAGGAGCTGAATATAAGACTGCAATTTCCCTTGTGATTTTTAGAACTATCAACAGGATGATTATGTAGAAAAATCCGTGGCGTTGATTTTTTTTTTTTTTGCTCCATGAAAAATACCAGATTTGAGTCTAAATTATTTCAAATGGCCATCATAAAAAATCTGTAATTTGGTCTCGAGGAACCTTTGTATATGCTGAAATCACAGTAAAAGTTACAATTTTTATTTTTGAGTGGTTTGGTAAAAAAAAAAAAGTTCATGGGAGCTAAAAATGTGCCTTTCAATCAGTGTAGTAATATGAAACTGCATATACACATATAATCCGCTTGCACTGACCAAACCAATTAGAAATAAAAGTTGCAATTTTGGTTGTGGGCTGACCACTAACAAGAAGGCTTCCTTTAAATTTAAGATTTTATTTAAATTAGATATTTAAGCCCGAAATCCTACATTTTTCGACGAATGGCCATGTGTGAACCCTGTTAGAAATAAAGGGATGTAATTCAACCAAATGATGTTTTTGAATATAGACACTCTTTCGGTAGGTCTAAACATTACAAATGACTGCAGCCTTATATTTGACTGCTTCACAGAAAAAATGTGGTCTCTTTGAAGATACAACATTTGCATTTGCATAGTATGACGGCGGAGAAACTCAACTTGTACTGACCCAGGAAGTCAAATGCCGACAACGGCAAATGTTCAGGGATTTTGGTCGGGACGGCGTCGGGGATAGGCAGAACCCAAACTAGTAGTTTGGAAGAAGAGGGGGGGGGGGGAAGGTCGACGTGCAACCACAAGTGGCGTTTGGTCGTCGGGCCATTACCGGGCCGCCGTCGGTCTCTGACTTGCCGGCATAGAGGCGAAACTCCGGCCATCCCCCAGCACTTGATGGTGGGAAAAGGATAGGGACCCTCCCATTGCCTTAGGTCGGGAAAAGGCTGCTCCCCGTCCATTTCCTGATGGTCGAGAGAAGAGCGAGGCCCCGTTTATTCTTGATGGTCGGGAAGTAAGCGAGTCCCCACCCACTTCGTGGTGGTAAAAAGAAGGCTGGTTGTGGGTCCGGCAATTTTCCGACCGTTTTAATAAAGAATTTATGTAACTGAAGTATCGGCAATACGTTGCATAAGAATTATACTGGTAGATTAGAATATAGAAAGATGAAAAGGGGAAACGTTCTTTACATTTGTTAAAAGCAAAAGTGCTTTATATGGGATCAGGAACTTATAATTACTCTGTTGCCTGCAGCGTCACTCGACTCAGAAGTCGTCTTCGAGTATCTGGTTGTACGGTCTAGTGGATAAAGCACTGTAGTGCTGTTCTAAAGGTATCGGGTTCGATCCCACCACAGGACAGCGTTTGTTTTAAAGAAGAAATTACTTTTTTCATTTCTACTTGCGAAATATACACTTCTTTTGCTGCCTTATCGAACATCAGTGAAATAGGTTAGTTAAAGCCAATTTAGACACAAATTTCAAACATAGAGCTTAAACAGTGTGACCTGGGCGTTGATATGTCAGTCAGTCAGGATTTCTGGTTTATATATAGAGAGTATTATTGTTATTATTATAATTATTGCCTTTGGAGGATATTATGGTATAAATTCAAATTTCCTGATTCTCCAAAGATTAGGAGTACTGACATAACTTCTTTAATCTGAAATCTTTAGAACATTGACCGAACCAACGTAGGTAAATGATTGAGCGTTGGTGTAGCATTCGGGAGGCCGTAGGTTCAATCCCAGCGATCAACCATCCAGATTGAGGTTTTCCACTAGGAGGCAAAACTAGGAGTTTTATTGTAGTTGCATTTGCTATGAAGATTTATTTTCGAGAAATTCTGTGTAATGAAGAACAAACCTCCACAACTCCGGGCTTAAAAGTAATTCTGTAATCAGTATGGTGCCTGTGTTACTACATTCCATTTCTGACTGCTAGAAGTATCTTATTGACGAAAGGTTTTCGGACATTAAGCCCGACATTTTTCGCAAATGACCATGTTTGAAGCCCCGTAGAAGAGAAGAAGTGTGACTCAGGACCATGATTTTTTGCGTGTATAAACTCGGTTGGTAGGTCTGCAAAATATTATAAAATTTTGTAGAATTTTATTCAAATCCTTCATCTCAAGAAATTTATTAAATATAAAATTTTACACAATTTGTTACTTATTTTTCAGCCTAATTTTTGGAATAAATAAATTAATTTTCAGAAAAGGTGATTCTATTCTACTTCAAGAGCTGCCCAACGGTTTTTGATTAAGCTATCTCTTCTGGTTTTAGAGATATTCAGGTTTCCGTAACTTTCTACGGGAGTAAAAAAACCAACCGGCATTTTGGAAATATGGTCGCTACGCGAGAAATAAGGGCATAAATTTTCTTTCAAAAGTTGTTCTGATATCTTCAGGTATGTAGAAACCCACATACGAAAAAATGTTTTTTTTTTTTCAAAAATGCTGATGCAACCATTTTTTTATTTTTTTTTTTATTATTTAATGATTTGTCATGGAATAACCAAATTACGTATGTTTCAATTTCTGGCATAAAGTGTGAAGATACATGCTATTAACATTACACTCAAATAATAATTTTCATAAAGAAATTTTCATTAATAAGAAAATCTGTTTTAACAAAGAGAATTGTTATATTGTTTTTACACGTATAAAATATACAATGTAGATTTAAACATAGAAAAAGCATCCACACACAGGATTGTTGTTTGAAGACAACTGCGTGGGTGGAAATGAATATCATTCCTCACGCAAACAGTAAGTTTGTTTTACTATTACTAAAATAAAATAATCTAATTTTCCTTATCTAAAATCACTAATGTATAAAATGGTCCACTTAGTATGACTCAATCTGCTGGTGTATTAATAAGAAAAATCTTGGCAACATTTCTCTAGCTATAAAAGTAGCTCGTGTTTAAAACCTTTACTTTCTAAACCAATACTACACGAACGTGGGTTCGATCCCTGGTCAGGTCAAGTGTTTTTCCTACTAGCTAATAAGACAGTAATAACTTCTCTTCATCAGATGACAAAAGTATAGAATTTGCCAGCGAGAGAGAAAGAGAAAGAGAAAAGCATTTCAGACCCATACAGTGATCCAGAAACCCTGAAAATCTGGAAAAAATAGGAAATTGTGTTTTGATGCCCATGAAACTTGATATATAAAAGGTTTTTGAGGTCGCTGAGTATAAATCTGATATCCAAAATGTAAAATTCAAAATGGCGGACACAAAGGGGAAAAAAACAAGCTATGGATATGGAATTACGTCCCAACGAAGTCGCTATCGTGATAAGACATTAGTCTGACTCATCCGCAGAAGACGGTTGTTCAGGTTCTTTCATCGCTTTCAGAAGGTTAAACACAGATGGGGACAACGTCTTTCGTTTGTGTTTCTGGGCCATCGGCTCTCGAAGTATTGAGATTTTTGGTACAATGGTGATTACAACGCTATTTCATACATCTGTCATTATCCGGAAACCGCACAACTCTGCGTAACTTTTGTTTGCAGCTCCTGAAAAAGGCAGAAGTGACATACTTCTGTCGCCTGTAATCTAGGTGGAAGAAGTTGGAAGTCAAAAGAAAACTCTAAGGAAACAATAACATTCATATAATGCTTTTGACTACACATACTTGCATTTCAACCTTTCCAAACACCACTTGTTGATATATTACGATAAACAACAAGCTATACACATATGAAATCATACTCATTCGCTACAGAACGGATCTATAGGAAAACCAATCGAGAACATTCTTGTGGTTTGATTTCAAAACACAGACTTTCAACGTGCTTCCGCAACCTCATAGTTTGGAGGTCGGTATTGGACACTGGAGTGGAAGTTTCTATCAAAGCGAAACTGTTGCATATAGGTCCACCTATTCACTTTCCTGGCTTATTTAAAAAGTTTCTTTGGAACTTTGATATTTTAGGTTTTGGCCAGTTTTCCATCTGGACTACTGTGTCATGGAAAGAACTTCTGTCTTCTTTACTGAAGAACAGTTTAGGTTCTTAGTGGCTCATCGTTCGTGGGGATCATGAGCTTTGGGGATATTGAATTTGTATGACCTTTGGGGATAGTGAATTTGCTGTATGGCACCTTGATCAGACTAATTTACTTAATTTGTATTTAACGTTCACATATAATATAGCGACGTTCTGTCAACACCCACCACTTCTCTGATGCTATATTTTAAACATAATAATTACTTCTGAAATGCTTGTATGGATACACATAAAACTTATTATTATTATTTTATCTAATTATTAATGCTTTTAGGAATATATCATTACATAAAAATAAATTTTCCAGAACGGGGTTCGAACCCACGACCTCACGATTAGAAGCCACGCTCTCTAACACTGAGCTAACATGAACATTTCTATCTACTTCTTTGTTATATAAGAAACATGACAATTTTCGGTGTTCAAGACAATGACATTTATATACATTGCTCAGATGTATGGATGGCTTCGAAATACTGTATCATTACATATTTTAATGAATGCTACTTTTTTTCTAACATTTCAACATGTCTTATTGCACTTAAAAAGAAATCTGCACATTTTTTCCCCAAAAGCGAAGGTTCATCCTTCCTTCCAGGGCTCGAACCTGACCTGACATCTTTGGTTTAAGTGTACCGAAGATACCAGAAGTTAGACTTGGAGAATTTTCAGCTGAAAATTGCCGTAATCAATGCGGTCATCCTTTTTGGATTAGGGTGTACATCAGGAGCGGGGAAGTAAAATTGATTATTGTAATGCCTATGAAATGTTTCGTGATGCACCCGAAACGAAACGAGATTAGATTTCGGCTGTCTCCTCTCGAAAGCCTGAAGAAACACGAGACGAGACGAAACGACATACATGAGTTGTCTCCAAAATGTAGATAAGATACATTGATCGGTACCCTTTACCTATACTTAGGTACACTGACTAGCTGAACAAAATTTCCGGGGCCAAATTTTCGTACCTGAGAAAAATTGCTAAATTACCGGGGCCAAAATTTCGTAAGTCCGTTCTTTGATGGGTCTCGCAATACAGGCAACTATGGAAGGAAAGGAGAATTTTATGATACTTCAGGATGCTACTGCTGTTCCGCTAAAGGACGCTGCTCTACGTATAATACAACTATAAGACAACTATAATTTTCTTGAAAAGTTTTATGTATTGTATGTGTGTAACTGTACAGTGTACACAAACAATAACAACGATAACTGAACATGCTGTTGTCATCCATAACTTCGTATTTATTTCTTCAGAACTAGTTTCAACGAAAATATATTTCTTGACCTGGTAGCGACTTACGTTCTAGGTGACTATATTAGTCGAAATGCTTATGGTAATTATGGCAATGTTGTACAACTTTTTTGCGCAATTTCCACTTTTCTCACCGGCTCATTAAGGCTTTATCTGTGTCAACAGATAAGAAAGTGAAATTTTGCGCAATTTCTGTACACCCAGTTGACTTCCTTAGGACGGCATATACAATTTAAAGTGGATTCCGAACACTAGTAATGCGCAGCATTTTTATAGTGGAGGGGAAAGGAACACTGCTAAAATTTTCGGAAAGGGCCTTGACATATTGCGTAACGTTTCAGATTTGCAGTCACTCAAACATTTGCAGTATTTGTGCGTAGAATTCGTTTACCGTGTTGAAAGGTGTCAATTTTCATTTCTAGTGTGAGTTCCCAAAATGCAAAGAGAAATTAAACAGTTTCTTATGGTAACCAAACATGCAATTTTGATCAAGTATCTGCTGCTTCAATTTTGATTATACACTTCAGCCGAGATGGGAAATATTCTCAGTGAATGGGGATTACGAAACCTGACTGACAAATAATAATATTAATAATAATAAAAAAAAAACGTGATTAACACATGGCGTAAGTTGTGGGAGTAACCGGTTACGTTTACAGGCAACATATTTATGACCCTTTGCTTTACACTGTTTTCATCATTAGTTCTTTCTATTCACTGGCAGTTTAGTCCAGTCAATAAGACAACCCACGTTCAAATCTCGATTCCGGCTATTATTTTTTTTTTCATGAAACCTGCAAGGTGGTTAGTTTTTAGTAGCCAAGTTACTGTAGATTCCAGACATCTACGTTTTTCCATGAATGTGTCGAAAAAATTTCACAATGTAGGTGTTCCTATTACGTATTACTGTAGTTATGCAGACTGTTCCGAAATTTGATCGTAATTTGGAAGGTGAATTCCTCAGACCGAAACATAAGAAAGGCCCTTCCAAGAAATGTCCAAACATAGTTTCGGAACTAGAGGGAACAAAATGTGGCATGTCATAATCACAAATGACATATAATTATGTAAGACATGTTTGTTGGCTCAGCAAATTACATTCGAAGTTGCCCAAGGATTGTGGCTATTTTGTGATTGAGGGAGTGCAGCATAAAGGGGGATTCCCTCACGTAACAATCTTATTCTCAAGTAGCTAACATTTTTCGGCAAGCAAGCAGCACAGAAATTTTCCTATTCTTTAATCATAAAATTGTTTCTCAAATACATTTCATGGGGACAACTTGTTTTATTGTGATTTACTCGGTCGACAAGTCTTATTATAGCTGTTTGTGGAGATTTTGAGATAAATTTGTGTCCCAACAAAGCTAACACTCCATTAGCTGAGTGACGGCCGTTCGATCATTTGTCGAGATATTACATAATTTCTAACGATGCCTCGAAACATTTGGATTCCTCTCATAGTTCAGAATTAAAACAAAGAAAATTTTATTATTTGATATTTTTACTCATAAGGGCATCAAACTATATTTATTATTTCTACGGGATGTACAAATATGATTTTTTCCCCCTATTTCTTTACTTCTTGAGTCTTTAACACAAATCATGATGGTAAAGCATTTCTTTGCAAGTTAGTTCATCCTCATACATAGATTCTTCAAATGACGGACGCCCTTTTGTAGAGTTGACCGAAAACATTTAATTTTTGAATGCTACTGTCTCTGCATGTTTTGCACTTGTTACTGTGAAAAGACACGATTATTTTTCAGTGTTTCTCACAAGTTTGAGTGGAGGAAAGATTTTTCGGGTAAGTTAATTATATAATATGTATATATAAAATACAAGCTGAATTCAAAATTAAGTTAACATCTTCTCAAGAAGCTTATCTAAAATGGCAAATTTTATCCTTAAATTATATTATTTTCCTCCCTTAACCACCCTTCTATTGACGAGGTGTAGGAAAATAGAAAAAGTAAATAATTAATTAATATTACAAAGTAATTAATAAGAACAAGTATTTTAGTCAAATTGGTGGCGGTTATGTTTAGCTTCGCAAGTCCAGGATTTCAAATAAATAAATAAAGGTTACGTGGAAGTACCTCCGCACCTCCTGTGAATTTTTTCAATTTTTATTTATGGCCTTTGGACATCTAAGGCTCCGACCGGAGTAGGGTAGGGGGGAAATACAGAAAGGTGCAGGCCAAGACCTAAGTTGAAAGTATCATCCCGGTATTTGCCTGGTGTGACTGAGAAAAACCCTGGAAAAGCCTGTCAGGATGATCGGGCGTTGGTATTGAACTCTCCACCTCCCGAAAGCTAAGCGAACGCTCTACCACTGAGCCACGGCCTCTCAGTCCGGACCTATATATTAATACATTTATAGATTCCTGGTATAGAACCTGTACCAATTTTCGTGTACTGTACAAAAAGGTTGCAACTCGGCCTAAAAGCAGGCATGATCGCTACATTCTTAATTCTTTTGCTTGGGATTTTGCTCGTCGAGGGACGTCATTCGTGAGATGGGCGTAGCTCGTAGGTGCCTGCAGAATCTAGATATTTAAATTGTTTAAATAAATAAATGTTGTGGGATTAATAAATTATTAGAAATTAATTACTTGTCTATTATTCTTAAACTTGAAGAGATTTGAATGAGAAAAGAATATTTTAAAACTGTAACACAATTTTAAAGCGAACAATGTTCCTGAATTAAGTAACAAGTTGAATAGAATACGAACTGGGGTGGCTAAGTACGTTCTGTAAATTTCTTTAATTAATGACAAAATAAAAAAGATAGGACAATCTCCGTTTCTTTATTTAGCGTTTTGTTATAAATAGATTTTGGCAACAATTTGCAATTTTTTTCTTTCTTGGTGTGTTGCAAGTGACCATTGTTGCGTAGCACCTGCGTCTCTGCCAAGTAAAAAAATGTAAAAAAAAACAAAAAAAAAACAGCAGTAGACTTATGTAGACGCGGAGTCAGTTGAAGGAAGGAAGGTTCTGCGAAGTGCTACTGGAAAATTGCAGAAACACAATTTTAACTGGTGCTTCTAAAATTATATTAGCTAGAAAGTGTTTAAAATTATGTCATCATGAGGTGGAAAATATGCTGTAAGCTGTAAGAGGTAAGTACAAGCACAGTTTCTGGGATGCAATTTTTGCAAAATTTAGGCTAGCATTACGACATTTCCCCCCAAATGGTACTGTGACTAGGGCTGCCAAATGTTGAATCCGGGATACCATGGAATTAAAGAAAATGTAGAAGTTCTTGGGGCTATATATATTTATTTATTTATTTCTCATTGAAGAATATCCACAAAATAATAATAAAAAATAAAAACATAATTTCCATACGAACGATTAAGTAGCTCCCATATTGATGGCAAACCTAGCATAATTGAGAGTGATTTTAACACAAACTTTATGTTTCATACACTTATTGCATCCGCTCGCTCATTGAAATTTTTCTGAGAACATTTAATGAAACCTAGGACAATTTAGCGTCCCGGCTGAACCATAAAAAGGGATGGGAAAGGGTTAATAAAATTGACTTTGGGTTTACCTTAATTTAGGATATTTGTAACGTTACAGAATATGAAGTGATGATCAATCTGGGACAGTTGGCAGCCCGTACTATGACCATCATATAAATTTGCTTTTTTTTTTCGTTATAAGTTTAATATTTTGTTCATACAAATGTTTGCGACTTATTTAAAGGAAATGAAATTATTAATAATAAAAATTATTAGAATTCTTCTCAATTTTTTTAAAGGAAGAATTAGTAAATGCGTAGGCCTAGTGTGATGAGCGCGAAATTAAGAATATTAGCATTTCTTTTAATAATTTATTTAATTTGCTTTTGTCCTAGTTTTCCTGAGGCTTATCACAATTCATGCAACACTGCTAAGATACTACACAGGCGATAGTGTGTTATGCCATCGCTTCCTAACCTGTGGTCCGCGATGCATCTTAGAGATGCGCGAAGGCTTGAAAGAAATGGTATTAATTTTTGCATCAAGAATGAATACAAAGAAAGGAAAGTTGAAAAAGATATAATCCCGCCATTTTAATTGTCACGTAATGCTTCATTAATTTGCGTTTGGCTTTCAATGAAAGAATTAACTATCCCGAAAAATGCTTTCGAGACGCCTGTTTGTTCCGTTTCCATCAAGAATGTGCGATGGACAGAGTAACGAAATCGGTTGTATGTAGGGTTGCCACCTTTTGATGAATAAATTACGAGACGCTTTAAAAAAAATACGGGATACCAAAAAACAGGGGACAAATCAGAAATAACCTAGAATTAAAGTAACTAGTATGGCCCTGTAGTACCCGAACAATCTTAAACCTCCATAATAATCTGGAAAACACAGAAAACATCTTGCTTGCGA
The DNA here is from genome assembly GCA_022664845.1 of Lepisma saccharinum. Lineage (NCBI taxonomy): Eukaryota > Metazoa > Arthropoda > Insecta > Zygentoma > Lepismatidae > Lepisma > Lepisma saccharinum. The sequence goes on from JAGDQP010023466.1 coordinate 9,873, forward strand.
ATGCTCACTCTCCAAAAACACTGGCGGGCGGAAAATTATTATTTCAGTTTCATAAGCACACTTGGGGTTAGTATCTGCACTGGAATAGAAAAGGGTCTGTCTAAATTCAACACTTTTTAGTGTTCCTGGGTGACCACCATTTTTGTGTTGAACAACAAACTGTGTTGATTTCGATGATTCAACATAAAGATTGTAATGTTAGCTCTATCACAATGTTGAATCACCGAAATCACACTACAAATATGTTGATTTAACACAAAAAGTGATGGTTCGTTTGGGACACCTTAAAATGTTGAATTAACCCATTTATTTTTTGTAGTGTTATCAACCAGAGCAAACAAAAGTAGAGAATATTATATCCTCAACCTTAGGTCTCATGTTGGGACCTGGGAATGTGAACTGTCTGATTGCCAGTCTATATAGTAAGCAGTTAGAAGAAAAGTGTTTATCACTACGTATTTGTTAAAATTATTGATATTTTGAAAATATGTGTGGGAATTTATTTTATCAAATATTTTATTTATTTGTTATTAAACAGATTAAATATGCCCGGTAGGATGTCGATGATGGCGTCTGTCATCTTTACTGACATAGGAAGCCGTTTGTGCCCCCGGTGGATGAATGGTTACGCACGTTGCCTTGTAATCAAGAGATCCCGGGTTCGATTCACGGTGGGGGAACAAGTGGTTCGTAGCACACGTTAAACTGTAGGTTCCGTCCTTAGTAGCTTACCAGCTCGTTTAGGACGTTAGTAACAATTCAACCAACCAAGGGAATCGGTTTAATTCATGCTCATTTCGACCTTCTACTTCAGAAACGGGAATCACCTACCGGTACTTCGTTTGAGGAATCCCTTGCGCATCTTTCTATTCATTTGGAATATGCATGTTTAAATAGAGCAAGTTTAAAGACTGAAGGCACCATGCCGCATCAGCTCTAATGTTCAATTGTTAGAAATATCAAGCTCTAAAGTTCATTTTCCCACGCTTTCGGCAGTCTGTAGCACCGAAACTATACTCATTTAGAAAAAAATTCACAGGAACTTTCGTCTTGTTTTGATGCAAGGAATCACCTCCTTAAGTTTGTCAGTGTAGTTCGTAAACACGTTGTGTATATATATGTCTGAAATGGCCCGGTTTTTCTTTTACAAAATCTGGCAGCCCTAAGTCTGCGCCTACTGTATACAATAGTTTTTAATTCTGTAACAAGGAGTAACAGTAAATTTAGAAATTGCAATACGTCTAAGTGTAAATGTTATGAACAATGGTCCACAGTAAAGAAAATATGGTAGGAGACCGGGTAACGGGGCCCAGTTATAATTTAATCGGTTCTACGGAACGTTGTTAACGTACTTACAAAATTTTGATCACGGCAACCGAAAACTTACTGAAGTATGAGGGGTCAAAGTATAGGGTCCAGCATATGGAATTTAATGGAAAATGCTTGCTTATATTTAGGTGACGGGATAACGGGACTATTTGACACTTGGATCAAATTTGGTTTTAATCGATTCTAGGCAACATTATTACTGTGCTGTCACAATTTGGTTCAAGGAGTATGAAATTATGAGGGGCAAATTAGGGTTTTTGCCAGATCGGGATAACGGGGCCTTTTGACAATTGGTTCGTAATTGGTTTTAATCGATTCTGGGCAACATTATTCCTCTGTTGCCAGAATTTAGTTCACGCCAAGCAAAAACACGCGGGCCAGCTAAAAATTAGCTGCACTTTTGCCATAACTCATTTTAGCACTGCCTTTCCCCCTCTAGTCCAATCAAGTTCGAGTCAAGCCCAATTTTTAGGTGAATCTAGAACAAACTGCAACAGAATTTCTCACATTGGTTTATAGGTGAAAACGATGGAACAAAGTCTACCACTGTAATTTCATTCATAAATCCAATATGGCGGATTTTCACAGGCTATGCATGTCTGTAAGTTTGTTACCTCGTAGAGCCTAAACAAACCACTTGAGCGATTTTAACAAATGAGGTGCCGTTGGATTTGGCTTGATTCATACTGTGTCCTAGGCAATATGAAGCTATGAAATAATAGATCCAACATGGCGAATTTTCACCTGCTCTATATGTAAGTTTACCTCGTAGAGCCTAAACTACTTGAAAGATTAATGAGGTTTCGTTGGATTCGCCTTGATCCATACTGTGCCCTAGGTTATATGAAGTTATGAAAAAATAAATCAAACATAGCGGAAATCAACAATATGGCGGATTTTCACCTGCTATGTATTTATTTATGTAAGTTTCTTACCTCGCAGAGCCTAAATTACTTGAGCAATCTTAACCAATGAGGTGGTGTTGGATTTAACCTCATCCATACTGTGTCCTAAGATATATGAAGTGATGAAATAATAAACCAATAAAATAATAAATGCGATGAAACATGCTTAAATCTTGAGTTAAATCTGTAAAAAGCACTAGATTAGCCCATTATTGCATAGCGTTTAAGAAATTTTGCACTGAAGTAAATGTTTATTATTCGGGAGCAAAATTAGCCCGGATCCGTAAATGCGTTTGTAACATAATACAGAGATTCAAAGTGACAACCTGATACATGATCTGGTAACTGCGTAGAGGAGCACATGGGAATAGAGAGAAGTTAAAATGAATTCCGGCAGGTGCACGGTTTTCCGCACGAAGTAATAAAAACAAAATCTTATTCTCTTTGTTGTTTTCATTATTAACCAGGTAATTTGTTAGCTATTATTAACTTGAATGTACAGAGAAAGGAAATAATCAGATATAAAATGAATCAAAATAAGGCATTAATACCATATCTGCCAAAGGGTTACAGTGGTAGTCCTTGTTCCTTCGTTTTCAGCACGTATTTTTCATCTGGAAAACACTATCAGAAGTTCTTCTGAAATTAAAATCCGCCATGTTGGATTTATTATTTCATGACTTCATATAACGTAGTACACAGTATGGATCAAGATAAATCCAGCGACACCTCATTTCTTAAAACCCCTCAAGTAGTTTAGGTTCTACGAGGTAACAAACTTACATAAATACATACATATATAGCAGGTGAAAATCCACCATGTTTTTGATTTCCGCCATGTTGGATTTATTATTTCATAGCTTCATATAGCCTAGGACACGGTATGGATTAATTCAGGACACCTTATTTGTTAAAATCGCAGAGTTTAGGTTCTACGAGGTAATAAACTTGCATAAATACATAGATAGCCTGTGAAGATTTCTTCTATGTTGTTAATTTCCGTCATGTTGTGTTTAGTATTTCATGACTGCATACAGCGCCGTAACTTAGAATTTTTCCTGGCTGGGGGGGGGGGGGCAAGCATTAATATTTGGGCCCACTAGGAAAAAGTTTTTCTAATTCTAAAGCAATAAATAGTTCATGCCAAAATTAAAAGATTAGTACATGTTTCCTTATCTGTTTAATACGAGTAGGAATACATAATGATTATGACAAGTTAGTCATACTTATTTCGTTTAAATTTTCATTTTTCTTGCCTTTGCCTCGGCAAAGGAATTGATGACATCATCGTAATCCAGTTCCCTGGCAATTTGGAATTTATTGCCGGGAATGCAAGGGAACTGAGTCTTTCTTCTGACATAGAAATCCTCAAGTGATTTCTTTCACAGGTTACAGCTGTCATTGGAATACTTAAAAGGATGTTTGTATTGCAAACCTTTGGAAATATGTCTATCATATCGTTTCTAACAATGAATTGTAACACATCTATAGGAGTTTGCAAAACATATGACGCTGAGCTTAAAATTCGTTTCAAGGAACGAAATTCACATAATGCATCACCTGAAGACAAGTCTTCGCTATATGTTTCACACCAGCGAACACTTTTCACACTTTTCTAAAGGCCCGTAGTCAGCAATTGTTTTGGCTGCAGAAATGTAAAGAACCTCCCTACGTATGAAATGCCTTCTGTTCTGTTTCTTAACTGAGAAATGAAAATATCCAAAATCAAGTTGAACACTTCTACTTCAAACTTTTTTTTCTGGTTGAAAAGGCATTTTCTTCAGAGTTGGATTCATCGGTATCATCGAACATTCGCTTTCTCTTTCGTGTGCGTGTATCTAAGGTTGAAGGGTGTATGCCAACTTCTTCACAAAACTTGTCTGCTTCGGTGTAAAATTCGCTGAAACCTTTCTCTCGCAGTGAAGAGCTCAACATAACCATCAGTGACTGTGTTTACAGCAAGCATTATATCACAAGTTTGCTTCTGTAAAACTTGGCTAGCAACATTTACTATTTCCAAAATATTTTTCCATAAAAACAATAACAAAATAAAGGAAAACTTTCGGAAATGCAGAAGGAACAAGTCAACGTCTGCACGTTCATCTGGCTTCAATACATGGTTGGTCCTGCTGTACTACATATCTTCCAAACAACAAAGTATATTTCAGTTCTATTCGAAATGGTATGATGGGCCCATTTCATCCTTGAAAAGTTAATTCAGGAGACAATATTGATTAATCTCAAATCCTTAAGAAATATATATTATTTCTAGGGGCCCTAATAGTAGACATTTTACTGAAATAGGCCCAGGTCTCATATTTGTTTTATTAACCTTTTTTGTGCTGTTTTGTTTGTGTAATATGGTGAATCTGTTTGATGCTGCATTTATAATTTCATGTTCGTATCATATATGGAGTAAGAAAATTTTGTCTTAAAGTGTCCTCCCCCTCGAACAGCGGGGAGATTCCCTGGAGGGGGCAGTTGCCCTCCACAAGTTACGGCCTTGACTGGATATAGCCTAGGGTACATTCTGAATCAAGACGAATCCAACGGCACCTTAATTGCTAAAATCGTTCAAGTAGTTTAGGCTTTACGAGGTAACAAACTTACATATATATAGCAGGTGAAAATCCGCCGTGTTGGATTTATTATTTCATAGCTTCATATAGCCTAAGTTACAATATGGATCAAGATGAATCCAACGACATCCTATTTGTTAAAATCGCTCAAGTAGTTTAGGCTCTACCATGTAACAAATTTACAGACATACATAGATAGCCTGTGAAAATCAGCCGTTTTTTAATTTCCTCCATGTTGGAGTTATTAATAGAGTTACAGTGGTATACTTTGTTCCATCGTTTTCAGGACTTATTTTTTTATTATCTAAAAACCGCTGTCAGAAATTCTGTTTTCTGTTGGTTCTAGGTTTATTGCTATTTTTACTGGACTACTCGCACATTATAAAGTTATACTGTTGTGATAACACTGAAAATTTGATCTCAATTGCTCCATTTTTTTCTTCCATTGCAGAGAGATCATGGCCGCTTCGCTGTAAGTGTGCACCAAGGTTGACAATCTACGACCTCGTATAGCATCTTTGAGCGGTCCAAAGAGATAATCATCATAGGGACCTGGATCTGGACTTTAGGTAGTGCAGATTTTGTAAACTTTGTAAACACATTAACAATGTTCCCTAGATGGCGATTAAAATCAAATTGTCACTGGGCCCTGTTAGCTTGTCTCCTACCGAAAATATTAAGACGCTGCTGTAGGCTATTTGTTCAGGAATTTCGGTTGAACTTCGTTTACCGGGGCCGCCATATATATATTTTTTACACTCATATTTTTGTTATTAGTCACGAGAAATCGATTGGTATTGGTCCGATTCACCGGAACTGAGATATGGCCACTTTCGGATTTACTAAATGCAACTGACGCCGTCACAAATTCATGTAATTTAACCGGGGCCGCAATGTTTCCAAAGTTTCGGGTATATTTCGACTGAAAGAGGTGAGTAGGGGTGTTCGGAAATCCGAGGTTGATTCTGGAGTTCTGACTTTCTGAAATTTCAAATTTTCACCGCTCAAGTTTTAGATTTTAGTAATTGCGTATTTTCTTAATTAAAAAAAAAAAAGCCAAGATAATTTGCATTTCTACCGTATGTTCTTATATAAGCGCATAACATGTGAAACAATTAGAATTTTATCTGCTCTTCCAGCAGAGATTTTGAGCCTCAAATATTCATACTTTTATATGTAATAGTGTACAAAAAGTCAACTATGACATTCAACTTCTTGTGTGCGGAAACAGCACCCTGAAAATCGGTATTTTTTCTATTCCGACAATTCACATTTGGATACCACTTTGATCGGGTCGATTACGTTTTAGGCTGTTCATGCAGAGGACTAAAATTATAAAGCAGAGTTTAAGGGAACAAATAGATTTTATTTGAATGTCCTATAATTATGATAAATCAGTCCGTAGAGATTATAGTTTTCGTAAACGTAAATGTTGAAATGCGCCGGAATATAAAAGTGGTTGTCATTAATCAAAAGGTGAGGATAAAAATTAAAGAACACACGTTTTGAACTATTCACGTATAGAAAAAAAAAAAAAGAGGTCAAGCAAGATGAAGCAACCTACGACGGACCACTTCATGTGGATGGACCCCCAAAAAATGAAATTTGATTTTTTATCATAAGCAATAAAAAAAACTTTTCTTTCATAGATTTTTAGAGCACTTCTTAAATTTTAATTTAAAAAAACAATTTGATGTGATATCTCTTCTCCCACATGATTAAAATCAGCATTTCCTGATGCAATGTTCATTGACCAAATTTTTTTTTAGCTATTTCAGATTTTTTTCCTTCAGGTTACTTGGTAAAGCAGAATTGGAGTAACCTTTTTTTTTTTCTGGAATCTACACATTTTTATGATCATGTGGATAAATTTTCAAAGCTACAATTAGATTAGACGTTGAGTATTTGTAGTATTGAATGCAGTCTAAACGTGGAGCCACGGAGAGCTGAATATTATTTTTAGGACACTTTGACCCCTTGTAATAGATAATGAAAATGATGTAAAACTTACAATGAAAGGTTTTACAGATAATGATGTAAATTTTTATGCAACGTCCTACCAAGATGTAGAAAGAAAGTATACCGAGTTTCATGAAAATCGGAGATAGTGGGTGTCAAAATGAAATTTTGCTGGGTGAACTGATGTGGTGGAACGACCCATTCATGATTTTCGTTTGTTTAAATTTTGAAAATGGAAGAAAATTACAGTCCATTGTGTAGACTTTACGTATACAAGCAGTCTCATTTTCTGGACAGCTCTTTTCTCGCCGCTGCACTCTTCGTTTTGTTCTTATGCTCTGCTCGTTGCCAGCAGAAAACAAATGTTTTCCCTCCCTCTCGTCCTAGCAGATTATATCGTCGAAGTTAGCCGGGTGCCCCACTGGCTGCTCCTTGTTAATAATGAGACATTAAGGCTGTAGATCACCTCCGCCATCTTGGTACGCACTTTCCATTGATTAACATGGGAATTGTTTTACTCGTTTTATACTTTTCAGGAGTATAGTTTTAACTTCTGTTTTCGCACAGTTTATCGTCATGCTCTCTTTTACTCATGCTACTTTATAGAAATGCAATATTTTACACAGGAACAGCATAATTTCCCGTTAACATATTGTGATTTATATAGCAAACTATTAATAATACATTATAATTATATATTTGGAGAAACTTCACAGACCAAAACTATACAAGAGTCAAAATAACCACCAAGACAAATTTTGTGAAAGCAGAACTTAAATATTCTACATCCGAGAGGCATAAAATGAGTAAAACAATTCCCGTGTAAATCAATGGAAGGTGCGTACCAAGATGGCGGGGGTGATCTACAGCGTTAAGTGGAAAGCCCGTCTGGGAAGCTAATGAGCATGCTCGATAATGTAAAAATGCCTTTATAATGTGCGTCACGGAGATTTATTGTCGAATTAGCTTGGGCGGATTCCGGGTCATTTTTCATTTTTGAGTGTGCAAACTCCAAACGTAATGTTTAACACCACGTTCTCTCACACACATGCTTCAAGGTGAAACATGCAGCCACCACATACACCCCCCTGAAATTAAAGTGGGCCACCATGATGTCGTTCAACGCATCTCACCTTCCCAATACCGTTATGTAAGTCTTGAAGGGAGTGTGTTTCTACTTTCCGATATATTTAAGAACAAAATTAGGTCTTAGATGTATTCGCCTCAGTTGTCAATGTTGCCACCCTTTGCAAAAATGCATTTTTCTAATTGCTTCTATACCGTTGGACGTACTAGCACCAAACTTAGCACAATCACTGTTAAACACTATAGAATAATACTATGGGTGGCCCCATCCCAAAGCAATTTAGTTATCAGTGTTGGCAACCTGTTTCAAAATTCAATTTGTGCAAATGTCTTATACAATTCTACACGCGTCCATTGAGTTTTCACATATTCTGTATACATGTGAAAGGAAGTGGGGCGGGTCATTCTCATAACAGTACTCCTCCGCATGCTGCAGGCGCCTTAGTTTTCAATGTTGCAAACCAATTAAAGATGTATTAGGGGAAGGGCACCCAAAATGGTCCCTCGTCGTTTTTCGCGCTCTAAAGAAGTGTGGCAACGTTCTAAGCGCTTCATTCGGTAAACTGTTACCAACTACATGTCGTGAGTAAATGGGATATTTGCATGCAACTTTTCGTTTCTCGGCAGTTGGATCTTATAGTGACAGTCAACGATAAGTATAATTTTTCACATCAGTGGTATGTACTGGATATTACTTTTATATATGATTAGGTTCCTGTGTGAAATGGCAAATACATTTTCAGTTCGCTAGTTTTAATCATATTGTAGGGATAAAATAACACAATATGAAGTGACAGCCGCAGGCACAAATTATCCCTATAGGTATGACGCAAAATGATCAGGGGATCATTTGGCCTCCTGGTGTTGTGTCTAAGGATGAAACGGGTAAGTATGTAAATATTAAGGAACATATGATAAATCGTCAATTATTATTTATCAAGTCCTTGGGTTTGAGTTTAGGAAACGGTTAAAAATGTTGAAAAAACTTATATAATTTTATCAACGAGCTTCACAATAAATCGTATCATCATTTTAACGAAAAACTGCAGGAAGCTGGTAGGACACGATTAAAAAAAATAATAATAATCGAAATATCACTTAAGAAGTTCTTCGATCTTCTTAGTCAAGAATTGGACAAAGACGAATTTACTTCAGATGGACATAGTAGCGATAAATCTCTTTCAGCAATAGACTTCTGCAGTTACAATATTGTGTTGTGTTGCTATGTTTACCTCCATATACTACATATCGCTTGCAACCGTTAAATGTTGCATTAGTTTCTCTCCCATTAATGACATACTTTAATGACGAAAACCGAAAGTGGTTGACTAAATTTGATAGTTTTTATTAGTTTTTGAAAATCGAAACTAAAAAAAAAAAAAATACAATATAAAATACATGCACACACCATTTACAGTAAGAAATGGTCCCATGAATAATAACATTTTTATTAGTTTTAAAGGAAGAACAGTGTTACATATTTGCTGTAAGCAAAGCAAAGAATGTGATTTCAGTTATTCATATTTCTTATCAAGATTGTATACAAATAGATTATTCGAGCACTTCCCTCGTATAGGAATGATACGATATGTTGGTGCTTTCATGTTAGTATCCAAGATCGTCTTGCTCTACAAAACAATCTTCAGGTTTTAACTTTTCTTTGACTTAATTTGCCTCATGATGTTTCCAGAATGACCCTCTACTAATTTTTCACAAATTCCAGAAATATCTCCTTAAATACTATCGATATCACTTGCATTATTTGCTTCTAGAAAAGTCAAGATTTAGTACATTGTAATAGGCTTCTTTATTATATTCCCACGTTCAACACAATCGCTGTAAGAGACTGTCAAGGTTAGAGGGATCATTTTGAGTCACCTTCCCCTATTTTAAATGACACCCATGCCGTTAGCTGTATCCGAACTGAACTTCGTATTTAGCAACTGGGACAGATCAAAGAGGTACTCCGTGCGCCACCGAAGGCGTCGCTGTTGTCAGTGTTGCTAGTCAATTTCAAATTGTTATTGCTTTCAAATTACTTGTATACCATTAGACGTGACCGTAGCATACCACACATTTAACTGTTGAGGCAGGTCATAGAGTTACTGCGTGCGCCGCAGTTGTCAATGCTGCTAACTATTTTTTTAAAGAATCCATACCATTGGACGTAACCGTAGCATACAGCCGCAGTTGTCCATGTTGGCAACCAGTTTTAAAAACGTCCCCCACCTTCAAGTGTTGTAAACATATTCTCCCCGCACCAACGGGCAGGTACACCAGCTAGTTATCGATATATTGCAAATTACGTCCAAAAAGGCTATTCTTCTTTGAGGCCGCAGTGATAGAGCGCTTACCTGGTGTGTGGGCTCCAGATCGATCCCAGCTCGTACCATGTTGGCTTTGTGGTGGACAAACACTGTGTTGCGTGGGTTTTCTCGGGGTTCTCCCGTTTCCTCCCACTTTCTTCATTCCACCAATTCTCCCAGCATAATCCATTAGACCAGAGCCAAACTGAGCCGCCGTAGCTCAGTGGTAGGGCGTTGACGTAGTATTCGGGAGGCAGTGTGTTCGATCCCAGCGTCCGACCATCCTGACTGAGGTTTTTTCCAGGGGTTTTCCTCAGTCACACCGCTTATGTGCACATTTAGAATATCATAATCAACAATGTGCAGTTATTCATTTTGTACTACAGTATTATTGTAATCGCCAAATAGCAATATTTAGTCATGTTGGAATTTTCGAAAATAGTGTAATCTTCATTCTTCACTGCTGAAAGGTAGAAAAACAGATAGACCGTGTATTGATAATCACACGATTAATTAAATTTTCTTTCGTATTGCATCTAGTTCCACACCGCTAGGGAGATAAAAACTCGTATCCCTCACCAGAGGTATAAGTCGACCAGAGTATGAATAGACGCGAGGGTGAGGTCGCTAGTGGTTGTTTACATGCTGCACCAGAAGTCTTGCCAAGGACATAAACAGTGTTACCAAAGGTGTAGTCGGGAGTATACCATAAAACATACTCCTTTAAAACTTTGAAACTTGCTTTTGTGTGAGATTACTATTGTCTCTCATTATTGAGTCTGACTGCTTCCTTCTAGCAATTGTGGGAGGGGCTGAAATATCATTTAGGGGCTTAATAGCATGTTTTACGCGAAAGGATGTCACTGGGGCGGAAAGCAAAGGTACTTCTCCAAGGTTAAAGGTCGTTGCATGTGGAAGTCACAGTGCAGACTTGTCGACTTGTAACATTTGTCATTTATTGTTCTTTGTCCTAAGGAATACCCTCTAATCTTTAAGTTTCTAATCTTTAACAATTTTCGATTTCTCATATTCCACTCTTTAAGAATGGAATATCAATTTCGCCCCCTCATCGGGGATGTGGAATCAAAAATTAAGATAGCTATTGGTAATGAATTGAAACAAAGAATTTTCATGTTAAATATCAAATTTCTAACTCCAGTGTTTTCTGAGTTGCACTTCATCCACGTTTAACCCCTTTGGGGGGAAGGGGCAACCTTTTAATGCCATAGTTAATCTCTCTAGGTTTTAATAATTATTTTCTTGAATTTCATTTATGGCCTTTAGGCATCTAAGGCTCAGGCCGTAGGAGGAGAAAGAATTCCGGAAGGTGTCTGCCACGACCTACGTTGAAAGTGCCATCCCGGAATTTGCCCGGTGCACCTGAGGAAAACCCTCGAAAATCCTCAGTCAGAATGGTCGTCCGCTGGAGTCGAACCCGTGATCTTCCGAATGTTATCGCCAACGCTCTACCACTGAGCTACGGTGGATCGGTACTAAGAAATATATGCACCATAACTTTATTCTAATCCGTCAAGGGGTGTGGAATTGTATAGCGTTCAAACAATCTTTCAGTTATATCTTCAGCCCGTTTATTTACTTTGTTGTACAATTATGCATCTAACCTTCCAAAATTATATTTTATTAACAAAAGTGTGGCTAGATACATAACAACTAAGAACGAGAACATAGAGAAAGTACACAAGTTTAAATACTTCATCTACCGATGCTGTAAGAATAATGAAATCACGACAACTTGGGTGGGTATGCAATGTAGCTCGGATGGGGGGAAACGAAGATTATATTCCATCTTGGTTGGAAAGCCGGAGGGAAAGAGACCTGTGGGAAGACTGAGATGACGTTGGGAGGACAATATAAGAAGGGATCTTCGTGGAGTATTTGTAATGAAGATGAGGGAAGGTAGTCAATCAGCCCCTTACGAAGATATCATCCGGCATTCGCCTGGTGTGGCTGAGGACAAACCTAGACAAAAATGTCACGATGGCCGGTCTCTAAAGTCGCAATCGCGTACCTCTGCATTGCCGCTCCGAAGTCCAGGACGCTACCGCCTGGACCATGAAGCAGGGGTGTAACTACTATGTCGCAAAAGCCCGCAATGCGGGGGCCCTTCACAATAGCCTCCCAATGGACCGAATCGAACTTCGACCATGGGTATTCTCTTGCGGGGTGGGGACCTAATATGTAGTTACACCACAGATAGTTTATCTGTGGTTACACCTCTGCCATGTAGCCTGGGTAAAAAAGTCTTGTTAGCGTATCTCAAGGTAGAAACTAGAAAACTGTCTAAAGAGATGCAAGAGGTGCGGTGAGAGAGTGGCAAGCATATAAGTTTTTTTATTAACAGAGTTTTTATTTAACTTGCCCAAGTCATTTGTTCTCTTCTTCCCATATGTGGATTACAAGGACAATAAATATAGCTTCGCAATAGTCAATATAATTGTAACTCTAATGTAATTTTTAATATCTGTGTTCTATAATGCAAAACAACCAGCAACAAAATTTCTTGGATGGCAACACTTCAAGCGAGAGGTGAAGGGTAGTAACACATCTGTGCGTCTTTATTGTTTTGGCATGGTTCATCGGTTGTTCCAAAACTTGCCACGTCTATTCATATTCTGGTCGCCTTGAAAGAATCCGTGAAAATTATGGAAGCCGAGACAAATTGAAAAGACTGATTTTCTCTGAAGGTTCTGGTAGTGTATACTCAGTATTGTATGAACATAGTTCACTAAGGCTCTGAAGGTCCCTTGACAGGATAGTAATGTAGCTAGTGTCAGCTGCATTATTATCGCTGTCCGTATATGACGAAATCCGCAGACCTTTCCATGTTTGAATTATTTATTTATGGGCTTTAGGCATCTCGGGTCCAGGCCGGGATAAAGTGAGAGAGCGGAGGTTTTGAAGGCAGTCGGCTTAGACCTTTTTAGTAAGTATCATCCTAGCGTTTCCCTAGTGTGGCCTTTCTCTTAGTGAGCGTTCAGAACGGTTCATCATCGCGGCCTCTTTCCCCCGTCAAAAAAGTGTTCTGGAGTCTTCCCGATATCTGAATGTCTTAAAATCGTATCCCTGGGAAACCAAGAATGGCCTACTCTGAATTAGTGGACAAAAAGTGGAAAGAGAAAAGAGAAGTGAGTACTAAAATGTCCATTTCTTGATTATAGTTAAAAACAGCCGTAGCTCGGTAGAGCGGTGGCTGCGTATTCGTGAGATCCTGAGATCGATCCCAGTAAGCGGCCATCCTGTCTGAGGTTTTTCTGGGATTTTTCATAGTACCTTTGAAATTAGACAGACCTTGACATATTACCTTCCCACATCTTGATATTTTTATAATGCGTAACTATGAACATTTTCTTTCATATATCATGCAGATTTACAAGCAACACTGTCTTGGTATATGTTATATTCGTACATACCATATTTATGTCAAGAATCCACATGAAATTCGAATGAGTGGATTAGGCAACTTTAGGCAACTGGGATTAGCTACGGGTATTGTAACTTACTGTTACCAACTGTATTTTCACCATTATTGTAAGTATAAGAAATTACAAGCAGAATTACAATAGACTTCGAACCAGCGCTAACTGATACAGGATATCCAAGTCACCACAAATTTCTGAGCCGCAGTGCCTCAGTGGTAGAGCGTTCGCCCCTGATGCGTGAAGTCCTCGCTTCGATCCCGGCACGTGGCATGTTGACTTTGTGGTTGACAGAGACCATGTATTGTGTGCTCCAAATCCTAACGTCCTACTATCATATGCCAGATCTACATTGCACCCGCCCCATCCTGCATGCCACTGTAATGCGATACAAGTATTGTCAGACTTGAAACCGATCAGGCAGAGTAAGCTATTAAGCATCTTGGGTTGGCAACTCACGTCAGAATAAAAAAAGTTAGCCATTATTACCATATAGGTTTCTTGTTTTTAGGAAATATTTTGTTAATATTGCGGTATTGAACAATATTAGCAATAAACGCATCTCTTTATCTTTCGTCCTCAGCTGAATTAACAATAAAATAGCTCCAGGAATATTCGTAATTATGTCAAATTAATATCAATAAATAATAATAAAGAAAACTTCAAAGGCTGGAATTTGTCAGTTTTAAATAGACAGATCACATGAGATAAATACTTGGCTGAACGTATTGCCATTAATCAAAATATGAGCACTTAGTTCACCTCGTAAGCAAAAAATAATTATGGTAATCAGGGATTCCGCCAGTATTTCCAGTTTTGGGGGGCGTAAAGTCAAAATTGGGAGGGTGTAAGTGGAGTTTTGCACAGTTTCTATCGATTTTTGTCTGTAAAAACGAAAGGTGGGGTGCTCTCGAGGATTTGGGGGTGGCAACTCCCCACAAGGGGATGGCGGGATCTCTGCTTGTAATACAACTACGGGAGCATAAAGTTAGGAAGGGAAAAATAAATTGCAAATGAAGATTTTTTTTCAGAAAATTAAAATCACTTTCTTCTACTCGAAAACGCATTTTAAAATTCACAGAAGCCATGGAAAAAAATTCTGGTTTGAATTTGAATTTTATTTATATCCTTTAGGCATCTCAGTCTGAGGCGAAATTTTTCCTGTGCTTTCGAACTGGTCTTGTTTTAGATTATCATTTCTATTTGAGCAATAATTTATGGACCTTTTAACTGATAACAATACTGAGCAATGTGGAATCGTGATAAAGTGCTCGCTCCGTAATCGGATCACTCTGCATGTATTGTTCGTGTAGCCAAGCACGAAAATAATCTGACATTATGACAACACAACACACACGCAATAATCTGCACAACATAATAATAGAACACAGAGGAAAGAGTCAAAGTTTTTTTCAACTCATGCTCGTTTCATAACGAAATATCCTTATGGTAAGATATGCCGGAAATAATATGCTCAAGCAAAAGCACAGTAGACCTCACACCAAGACTTATCTCTATAGACTGAAGGTTTTGAAATCTTTAGAGGCAGAGGGAGTTGGCTACGGCGGCCTGCAAAATAAACATCCAATTTAACGTGGGTTTCCACACATTTCTATGTATATTGTAATTCCATGTGGTTCCTTCGAAAATATGACTCAATAACCCCCTTCAAGATATTTCGCGGAATTGTATTTAAGTGAAACCCATGCGTGTTAGCCAGCCGAGCGGTCTGGGCGGTAGGCCATCGGCTCGAAGGTCTCGGGTTCGAGTCCCGGCAGGAGCATGGGTGTGGATTTTAACACTTAACAGCTAAGGACGAATCGTGACGGGCCGAAGTCCAAAGTTACTACTAGACTGGCCCATATAAAAATAAAGTTTACCAAAAAGTTTTTACCATGCGTGTTATTTTCTGTTCGGAAATAAGGATTATTATAATGGAAAATTCCATAAGAAAGTTGTTACAAGGGCTGATATAACATCTTTTATTTCTAACAAGAAAAAATACGTAGTGGAGTCTACAGTTATTTACTTTTACTATGACATGTATTGTGTTTAAGCGGCTATTAAGTCATTTTTTCCAAGTAAGCACATAAAACCATGATATTCGTAGAAATGTTTGAAATCAATGTTAAATTGAACGCTTATGTTGTAGTCTGCAGTAGTCAAGTCCCTCTCCCTCTTAATATAGCACTTTCTTGAAAATAAAACATCTGAACGCGGTGCAAAAGTATTGTCACCCTGATTTTCGTCTGAAGCTGGACGAGGACGACAAGTGGAAAACAGCCCTGGAGGCTGGAGCCACACTACCGAACATTATAGTGAGTGTCAGGAGGAGAAGCAGGTGTCATGTAGATATTTTTATCAGATTTGAAGGTCGTTTTACTTTGCTTCGTTGTATACGTGTGTTTTTTCGGGGTTCTTCCGTTTCCTCCCACTTTCTTCATTTCACCAATTTTCCCATCATCATCCATTCGGCCTGAGCCAAAGTTGCCTGAAGGCCTTATATATAAAATCCAGTTCTCTCCAGATGAACGCCCGGATTGAATTTAAAATAAATTCCAGGAAAAGTAGTCTCAGAGGGATATAATCGCTCGAAGTGCCTTTTCTACATACCATTCCAGCATTCGGTTAGTAAGGCAGAACTCCTCCCCTCCATCACAGTTTCGCTGGTATGCTACACACGTGGAAAAATAAAAATTATATGTAAAGTGATGAACGGTGTTCTAGTCGGAAGTGTAGCCCATGACCCGAAAGGTTTCTGGGTAAGGTGAACCGATTGTGGTTTGCTATTACCTTCAATCGGATGAAGGCGTTCTGACTGGAAAGTAAGTGGACTCTCAAACTGTTGTTTTCACAGGGTTTCGAATCTGCGACACGTTGATTGGAAGCGAGCAAAAATTACCACTTACCTACCAGGGACACCATTGCATGTTCATTGTAATGTAGGGTCAAACCCAGTCTATCTATGCAGTTCAGATTAATCTCATCGCTAGATTCTTTATTATTTTTCGAACTTGGATACGTTCAATAGCTGTGTTATCGCGTTAATTTTGGAGCCATGGAGTATGGTCCTTTACTTTAAGATGTATTCCGCGTTTAAATATAAATGTGCTTATTGATTGAACATTATATGAAGGAAAAGTAAGCTTTCGTTTTGGTAATAATTGACGACTTAAGAAAAGATGTTCCACTGCATTTTTCAAGTATATTTGCTATTGATGAATACTAAATGTTTAGAACAGCGAACCTACCTCCGTGTATTCTCAATTGGTGATAGGTATATTTTTACAATAAATATTTGTCTTATAGTCGCTATTTCTTTATGGGAATTTTGGAGAACGTAGCTCAGAAAAAAGTGTAGACTAGAAGGATGGATTTTAGATACCACATCAGTCCTTACGTACCTAAATAGAGATGTTAAAGAGAACAGCGCAAATACATAGCATTATAAATAATCTACATTTCACCTTAGTATAGTCTTGGTTTGTTATTGATATATTTCTTCGTTGGGAAGAACTCAAGTATCTGCTTATTTCAAACCAAAAACAATTTACGTCAAATTGTACTGCCTAAATAATAATAATATTTATATAGAAATGAGCAAAGGGATACTTATTTCTCAAGAAACATACTTAGGATGGACAAGGTCAATAACTTGTTCAATTACATATGGTCTGTAAATTATAGCAAAAATACAATATCATGTCTAGGTCACCGCTGGGCTCAGCTATGGGGGTGCAAGGTCCCCATAAGAAATACGTGGGGAATGGGGTGCCATTCTATCAATAATTGAACACTAGTAATATTAGTGTTCATTCCATACTTTTCGGGGTCGCTGAGATGAATAGTGATACTTTCAATACTTTACAAGTTCAAGTTCATCCCCCACCCCAGAGGTTGTTGGGGGTGGAAAGGGGTGACATTTTAAAAATAATCGAAGACGACCGATATAGTCGTCGAATTCATAGTTTTGGAGGTCGCTGAGTTCATCGCTAGATGTTAGAAAACGTACTAAAATGCGTAACTAATTACAGAAAAAAAAAATGAATTTTTTAAAAGAAAGAAAGCTAACCAAATGAAAGATCCTGCCACTTTTACAGGGGCTGTTAAAACGCTCTGATAAATTTGGTCTTAGAATTCCAATATGAATTCAGTTTCTACCTCTCCGGCTGGTTGAGGCGTGCAGTGTGACATACAATGTTAAATGTCATGCTCACAAAATTTACCTACATTTCCTATCTCTATTATGTTAAAACTGGTGCGCCATACTTTTCTTTTTAATCATGCATAAACAATTTTCTTTTCTTTTTTTGTTTTTAAGTTTTAGTACGGATTGTTTAAGAAAAGTATGTTATTAAGGCTCAATCGCAGTGGGTTTCCCCGCCTTTTTCGTTTTCTCAGGTCCACCATCTCTAGTGTCATACAGTGAACGTATTGCTTCATTCAACGAAAGGGCTGATCTATTTAATGACTGCTTCTATGACAATTTTAATGCTCGTTCAGATCCTCCGTTTTTTTCCTGATGTAAAGTCTAAAACTCCCCATTGCCTATCAGATATAAACACAACCGCTGTGGAAGTGTATCGTCTTCTAACATCTCAAATCCTCTACAGCCTCTGGACCTGACAAAATAAATTCCATGTTTCTGATTAAACTAGCCCAACCATTGTCTGCACCTCTCACCATTCTTTTCAATAGGTGCTTCTCGGAGGGTTATTTCCCAAACTCCTGGAAACAAGCAAATATTACTCCGGTTTACAAAAAAGGTGAAAAATCCTGTGTTAGTTCATATAGACCTATTTCCCTTCTTTCTGACCTCGGTTTAATCTGTGGAAAAATCACAGACAGGATTCAAAATCATGTCCTCCCATTTCTTTTTCCCTCTTCTTCTACTTCTCTTCTTCTCGGGCTGACGGCTGCAGTTCAAAGCACATGCAGCGCCAGATTACGGGCAATAATCGCAATATAGGATTTTCATGCTGTTTCCTTGTAAGACCTTATCGTAAAAATTATAAGAAATAGGAATAGTGTGTGCATAAGGTAAAATAAACGTTCTATGTGATCGAAATACTAATATTGATGACAATACTACTACTAATAATAATATTAGAGTATGATTAATAAAATTGTAGCTTAAAAGAAAGATGAATGATGTGCAAAAGACGCCACAAACAGGGATTGATTAAGGATACAAATGCATTATTATCTTTTGCTCTGGGGCATTGCAGGGCTAATGAAAAACAGATGAAGCCCGCTGCATTCCAACATTGAAGAATCACAAGTTCTATGATGGACGAAGGTGAAGATGAAATAGTCTGGAAATAACGAATCAATTCTCTCTAAAGTATGCAATGATGGATAAGAAGATCTGTTAATATTGTACATAATGTGTACAGAAAGTGAAATGTATGTTAAATGTGAGCATACTGGAAGAAAAACGTATCCGAACAAAAACACCAGAGGTGCAAAAAGTGGAGCCAAGTTCTTTAGCCCTAAAAAGGTGTGAAATGGGAGACGGATGAGCCAAGTTCCTTGGTGACAGCATGTAACAGGAACAAAGGAACTTGGCGCAAGCTGGCAACAGCCTTAAGGTTGGTGGCGGTGGACGTAGTGGGTTTTAGGATCCCCACCACCCTTATAGCTTGAGGATCATGAAC
>JAGDQP010023467.1:0-14559 GCA_022664845.1 Lepisma saccharinum
CATAATTTAAATGTTGAAGACTATGTAATATTTTATGAATTTAGTAGAGAATTATACATTGAGAAACTAATTAGAATTGTAATTCGATATTATCTTCTAATACAAACTTATCCAGTAAGCGTTAAGTAAAATCCCCGTGATGGGGACGACTGTAACAGTTGAAGAATATTTATCCTGTTCTATCTGACAGGGGAAACTCACTTACTATCAGCAAAGTCGGGTAATGGGACTAGGCGTATTCGAAAGAAGATCATAAATAAAGAAGAATCCTAAACCCAATAAACAATTACATGTATTATTTAAGTATTAGTAATGTAAAATTGATGTAGTGAAATGTATTGGCGATGGAATATTAATTGAACAAAAAATAGAATAATGCGATGATTATACTTGAAGACGATAACGTTATTTCTAAAAACAAATGAAATGATCAAGAAATAAAATGATAGATTTTCACAAGGTAACACATATGTGTACGTTTTCTACAGAGTGGTTGAAGCAATACGCATTTGTACTGGACAATGAGAACAGTGCATACATGGCAGAAATTCACATAATTGTTCACAATAGTTGTAATGCGTTAAGTCAAAGCAATAAACATCAGGGGTCACTTACAGGTTGGAATTGTTTCACAAGAGCTTCTGAAATTAGCTAAATTCAATTAATTAAATTAATTAAATAATGCTATGCCGCCCTGCTCTCTGTAATACTCGCTGCTACTTTCCTAGAGAAAAACAGTAAAATATTTAACATTTAATTAAACTTGAATTTTGCCCCAAACACTGCAAAACAAATGTTTGTTATTTGCAAATTCTTAATTTTTCAAAGGACAATTTTGCTCTTATCAATAAAACATCAAGGCATTTACGATTTTACAATGCCTATTTACGAGTTCGTTCGTTTTACGTAAGACCTATGTCGTGCGTGTTTGCATACCTTTTCCACAATTTACATTGAGTTTCTCTATTTTTTCTAGGGTTTTTGGGGTCACACATTTGGGATTCTTCTTTATTAAAGATGTTCATTCGAATACATTTTGTCCGATTACCCGAATTAGCTGACACCAAGTGAGGTTCCCTTGTTAGTGACGATTTTAATATATTTAAGGGCTGATTTTCATGAAAGCTTGCGTTGCTTTTGTTTTCTTGCGATTTGGATGAGTAGCCAATTGAAATACGTATTACACGTAAAACAGGTAATAGATGACCTTAAAACACGTGTTTCAATTCGCTACTCACCCAAATCGCAAACAAAGCAAACAACGCAAGCTTTCATGAAAATCATCTGTAATAAAGGAACTAACAACATACCGAAATTTACCCTGACATTTCGTTGAACAGAATGGACAGCTTGCAAGAATTCCATATACCA
Organism: Lepisma saccharinum; assembly: GCA_022664845.1. Classification (NCBI taxonomy): domain Eukaryota; kingdom Metazoa; phylum Arthropoda; class Insecta; order Zygentoma; family Lepismatidae; genus Lepisma; species Lepisma saccharinum. Next base: position 1,372 of record JAGDQP010023467.1, read on the forward strand.
ATGGAATCTATAAAATAGATAATAGATAAGATAATAATAACAATAAAAAATAATACAGGAGCTACTTTCAACTGTAAGACCCTAGATTAAGGTTGCAATATTACACGCTTAATTGTCTCACATGCATGGTTTACAACTTTGTGTTTATCCTTCAATGAAAACAAGATTTCTTAACTTTTGTCCCGGAATGAAGCAGTGTTATAGTGTCTCTCCCACCACAACTATACTTCTTCATAAAGAAATGTCTAAGTGCGTTGGATATCTGCTTCAGTATGCAATATCATATCCTCAATCTCAAGACCTTGCACTTGAAAAAAATACATCTAATTCTTTAGACTATGGCATTCTTACAAGTTGTCCATTGTGTCAGCGAAAAGAATAAGTTGCAATATGAGCTCATTAATAGTAGCATTGTTAGTATATATATTTGGAACATAAAATAATTCCTAATTATGATAGATATATTAACTTCCCCATTTGAATGAGCTGTGTTGCACCTACATACGAGAAAAATAAAAGCAGAACTATAAACATACCAGGGTCTCTTCTACATGTCTCAATAAAAGTAGACAAAGGAGACGCTTGATATGAAAAGACAGTCCTTCTCCAAGCTTTGCATTAGCTTCTCCTCACTAACCTGCTTTTGAAACTAATTACACTATACATCTGGTTTTTGGTCAATAACCAGTCATTTATTTTGTTTCACTGAGTATTTACGTACAGTATGTCTAATACATGGATATTGATTACACTGGAAATTAGTCTTTATATTCATATTTACCTTTTCCGGGCTCAATTAACATTCTCAAACAAGGTGCGAACTCAATTACTTAGGTTTGCTGTTGGTGTATTTTTCTGTCAGTGCTTCACATCAGGACAGAAGAAAACGACACCATTAAGGAAATAATGAATTATAGAAATAGACAATTGATTGAATGCCAAGGAGTCTAAATAAACAAACTCAAAATGAATTATTTGTGACACTTGTGAAATAGGAAGACAGATCTCGAGTTTACGTACAGTACTGGCAGACAGGCACGTGGACATAAATGCTAATACGGAATGTCAAAAAGTATTCACATGAGTCATGCACTAAAAGAAGAAAATAATGAACACTCGTTAGGAAGTTGTAGCGTAGTCCTTGAACGTATACAATCATTATCTATTTTAACGATATTTTCTGGTGTGTTTGTAATATTTTATTTCCTTTTTGACATTTTAAGTGTCATAAATTTTATTAACGAAGCACTCCAAGAATAAGGTTAGAAAGCAAATAAGTATCTTACCACACAAGTCAATGTCTATGTGGATAATTGTAGATTGAAGTTCAGTACAAACAAAATAAGTAAAAAGAAAAAAGAGAAAAGAAACCAATAAAACGCTGAAAAGTAAATTTACTAATTACACTGGTTGCCATTAATAATGTTTAAAATCTTTCAACAAGTCGTCAGCTTTCACAGAGGTACAGTACAAAATAATGATGAGAAAGAAGTCACTGTCCACCTTGCCGCTCGTTAGGTTGACCAACCAGCCCGGTCTGCCCGGGACTATCCCGGCTCTTATAGTCTAGTCCCATGTCCCGGGTTTAACCTCCCCGTAGTAACTGACGCGCTAAGAATGTTTCATATACATAAAATGTTGGCCGTGCCGTGGTAGTTCAATACTTAAAGTATGTAACAGGCAACTGAAAGACCCGGGTTCGAGTGCCGATCATGGCAACATCCATTTTTTCTATGTATTTTTCAGATAGTCACTCCATGCAAGGTCTTTGTTTTAAAAACAAATATAACCCTTTTGCACTGCAAGATATCCAGTAAGATTCTTCAACAAACCCCCCACATGCAATGGAGTGCTTTGGCATCGACAGCAACAGAATTTGAATTATATTTATGGCCTTTAGGCATCTAAGGCTCAGGTCTGGATACCTGAGAGGAAAGGATTCGTGAAATTGTCGGCTCGGGCCTATGTTGAAGGTGCCATGCCGGCATTTTCCATGTGTAACTGAGGAAAAACTCTGAAAAAACCTCAGTCAGGATGATTAGCCGTTGGGGTCGAACCCACGACCTCACGAAAGCTACGCCAACGCTCTACCACTGAACTACGGCGGAAAACAACGGTCGTCAAAATGTTGTATCGCGTTTACAGATCGCGTAATTCTCGTTCTTCCTAGACATATGGAAACTTATCTCATCTTTAACAGAAGTCAAGGGTACGATGTGTAATGGATCTTCGTATCGTGTAAATGGAGAATACTCCTGACAGATGTTCTTATATGGAATAAATATCATCCAGTTCTACAGTTTGTTTACCTGTGATGTTTAGTAGTGGAAGAACATCTCAATAGTTTTTACATTTATTTTGTATTTCTGCTTTACTTTCGCTCCGCTCAAGTATATTATAAATCATGATACTCATAGCAGTCAACTTTAGTACATAGCAGATAGATGGCGCAGTTAGGTACACAACAAGAAGCTATGCAGATTAGTCAATGCAGAGTTTACCCTACAAAGGATCTTCGAGGTGTACAGATCAGTTTCAGATTTGTGATTCATAATTCTGAAGTGCATCACCTTGTGAAAGTGCATCAGTTGTCATTAGTCTATTCTCTATTAGTTATTGCTTCCAGCGTCAATTTAGAGAAGTTTGATCCTAATGTGATGTACGTAAACGTTTATCTAGAACAATGTTTGGCTCATTGTGATGAATATGCAGTGAAGCCGGAACGACGTGTGTCGTTGTTTTTGGCTAACATTTCACACAAAATGTTCTCTACTATGAAAGATTTGGTGAAACCTAACCGTCTGCAAGACAAAACATTTGAGGAAATACAGTGCTTACTCAAACAACACTTTAGTTATGGTCGAAATATTGTAGTCGAACGCTATAAGTTTCACATTTTAAGACAAACAAAATTTCAGTCGGCAGCTGAATTTGTTGGAACGTTAAGAAGGCAGTTAACAAAATGTGATTTTGGTGGTCGATCAGATAATTTGTTTAGAGAGCAAATCGTCGTTGGTGTTTTTAGAGAGGATGTCAGAAGGCGTTATATCAGTGGTTCTCCTCGCGTCCTCTAGTGTTATACGCAGTGTTTACAACTAACAAGGGCAAAAATGACCAGCATGAAAAACAAGGACTTAAAAAAGCGATGTGAAAGCTTGGAATCTACTTTCAACGTTCTTGAAGATAAACTCACTCAGGCTCTTGCATTGCTCGATAAAAGTTCCTCAGCAAGCAAAGAGGTGGATGAAACAGCAGCAGCAACCTTAAGCGGCATGTCAAAAGAACTTACAGTTATTAAGAAGGAACTGTCTCAATTAAAGGACGATAATAATAGTCCCTCAATAGATTACCAGTTACAATTTCTAAACGATTCATTAATGAAAATACTAACCAAACACCCCCTTCCCCTTACTAGACGCGTCTCCCATCCCCCATATCCTTAGATAAACGAACAGATCCGTAATCTTATGTTTACACGGGATGCTGCCTACAGAAGGTACATAAGAGTCCGAAAAAGAAACAATGAAAATATACAGAACCACTTCGAAACATTTCGAATCTTACGAAACAAATGCACTCAGTTAGTTAGAAAATCGAAACAAAACTTTGCGATGCAAATAATAGAGAATACGACTAACCAAAGAGAAATGTGGCACAAGCTAAATTTATTGGGTATTAAAGGAAAGAGAATAAAGCAACAAATTAATAATAAATTCACGCCAGATGAGCTCAACAATCATTTCGCTAACATAAAACTTACAAATTCAGTCAAATTCAACTTATCTGATACAAATAACGCAAATCATCAAAATACTCTAAATGAATTAGAGAGTTAGTTAGTTAGAAAATCGAAACAAAACTTTGCGATGCACATAATAGAGAATACGACTAACCAAAGAGAAATGTGGCACAAGCTAAATTTATTGGGTATTAAAGGAAAGAGAATAAAGCAACAAATTAGTAATAAATTCACGCCAGATGAGCTCAACAATCATTTCGCTAACATAAAACTTACAAATTCAGTCAAATTCAACTTATCTGATACAAATAACGCAAATCATCAAAATTCTCTAAATGAATTTTCCTTTGAATGTATTGGCCCTGAAACAGTTAAAAAAGCTATATACAGGATAAAATCATCTGCTGTAGGCAACGATCAAATTTCATTCTTTTTATAAAAAGGATCCTACCATATATTATAAAATGGATCCAATAACCAATATGTTCAATCTCAGCCTCATGTCTGGTACTTTCCCATCTGATTGGAAAATAGCACAAGTATTAGCATTCCCCAAAACACAAAACGTATTAAAAGTGGACGATTTTCGCCCGATCAGCATCCTTCCCGCCCTCTCAAAGGCGCTTGAATACATTGTTAGCGACCAAATTCGGACACACCTAACAGAATACAGTTTAATGGATCAACTTCAGTCGGGATTCCGCAAATATCACAGTACGGCTACTGGTCTAGCATGCATCACGGATGATATAAGATTGGCACTAGATAAAAGAGAGATCACGTACCTTACGCTTCAAGATTTTTCCAAGGCATTTCAGTCAATTGACCACAAAATCTTATTGCGGAAATTATCTCATTTTTTTAATTTTTCCCAGGGGGCTGTTAAATGGGTGAAAAACTATTTGTGCGATAGGAAACAATTCGTAAGTATAGCTGGTAAACATTCCTCACTGCGCTACCTAGCTCATGGAGTACCCCAAGGAAGTGTCCTGGGACCACTTTTATTTTGTATGTATGTAATTGACCTCCCATCTGTCCTCTCACACTGTAAATATCATTTGTACGCTGACCATTTACCAAAATTACATATCATGTCGCCCACAAAACCTAGAAACCACTATTTCCAAATTAAATGAGGATCTTCAAAAAATCAGCGAGTGGTCATCTAAAAACAGGTTAGTAATTAACCCAGTAAAATCTAAATGTATACGTATATCGTCCAACCAACTAGCTCAGTACATACAAAAGGATAATGTTCCGGCAGTATGTCTAAACCAGACTGTTATACCCTGTTCTACGACAGTCAAAAACCTCGGTGTAATCCTAGACGAGCGACTAGAATGGAAACCACACATCAATGCAATGTACAAGAAAGCATTCTCGTCCCTACACTCACTCACTAGACTTAAACATTTTTTTGCCCATCCACATCAAATCAGTTCTAGTTACGTTACTGGTATTCCCTCATCTGGAATATTGCGATGTGATTCTAACCAATCTCAAGGATGAACTAGCCAGGCGACTACAGAGCGTACAAAATGCCTGTCTTCGATTTATTTTCCTTCTCAAGTACTCAGACCACCTGACTTCATCCTATAGACAATTGTCAATGCTAAAACTTAATGAAAGACGCAACTTACATAGACTAACACTTCTTTTCAAAATACTTCGCCTTCAACAACCTTCTTACTTGCACGAACGCTTTCAGGCTCTTAGCTCCTACCACGATCGCAACACCAGATCAAGGGAAAGATAATTACTCTCGGTCCCTCATCACTCTTCTATTTCCTACTCCAAATCGTTCACTGTTTCCACTGTCCAAGCTTGGAATGATCTTCCGCCCGAAACACGACAACTACAGTCCATCTCAACGTTTAGGAAGTCGATTACAGACCTGCTCCAATTAAAATCCTAGTCTTTACACACTCGACGATGAAATAAAAATAGTAAAAAAAGAAGAAGACAAAAGTATAAGAGTGAATGTACAGCTCTTTTTAAATATTCTGGTGTTATTTTTGTATATTTTTAGTTATTGTTATTAGTAGTAGTATCATTATCGATGTATGTCCATATATATTATCAGCCTTAAATTGTAAACAGGCTTATGTTTTCTGTAAAATGTAAACATGTGTGTGTGCGTGTGTGCATTGTATCTGTTTATACGTGTTTTTTTCTTTGTGTAGTTTTGTGTAGTCATTTAGTGTTTATTATTTTTCTTAATTATTATCCAATTATACTAGTGTTAATATTGATAGCTTATTTAGATTTTGTATATACATGGTTGAGTGGAAGAGAAGGCATTTGTGGCCTTAACTCCGCCATGGAAAATAAGTCAATAAATAAATAATAATCAACAACAACAGGTTAGTGTCGACGATGTTCACATAGTCAGTAAATACAAGAGTTAAAAAAACCTAAATAAAAACCAAGAACATAGCCTATGCTACAGATATGGTGGAACTCACAAATCAGATGAAGAATACAAATCTTGCTTTGTCATTAAATTTAGAGTGCTTCCAATGAGGTCGTCTTGGTCACATCAAGCGTATACGCCAATCCAAGGCCAAATTAAAAAAATCAGAAAACGAATCAACACAGTTAGTACAGTCAGGTAACCTAGTACGCTTTTTTGTGTATTGTAACGATGTGCCAACTAAATCAGAGCCTAAAGATTAGCACAAAGTTGAGAATGAGCCAGCAGCTCTCGCTAGATGCCTCAATGATATTTTTATGTACGGGTGTGTACAAGAAATATCAGAAATTGATACGGAAGGTGATTCGAATCCTTGAATTAAATTACTAGTGGAAGGTCAACTGGTAAAACCAATAACGAATACAGCGCATGCCAAGAGCATTATATCAATGAACAAACTCTTCGTTCACTTAAATCCGGTAAACAATCTTTACATCTGGTAAACAATACTGAATTATCGTAACTAGGTCTACTCAAGTGCAAGGGGTAAAGAACGATAAAGTTCATGATCTACCTTTTCTTGTGACAACTTTAGATTTATCTAATGTGATAGTATCTGTTGACAATCTTAACATTCTGTTTCCAGGATGGTCCTTTGAGTTGCACAAGTTACTATCTATTTCAACTCTGAATCGATTCTTCGGCTCCAAGTATAAAGTTAGCATCTTGGATTAATTTAATTCTCAAGGGCTAATGCACAAACTTTATTCACCTCATTTTACAACTCAACTTGGAAATTTAGAACGTATGATAGAGCAAGGAGCTTAGCTAAAGCAAGAAAGCTTTTAAAAAACATATAAAGTCTATCTACATTCTTATTTCAGGAACGATTTATTCAGGGAAACTCATTTCTAGCAAGTTTTCATGGATTGCCTCTTTAAAACAACTACCAGACCACAATTATTCTATCTACAAGAGAATATCTAGCTTCCTACGCTATTACGAGATAACATTTCTACTCTACTAAGTTTTAAAACAAATCATTTTCTTTATTGATTATAATTTGTAAAAAAATGAACTTTCATTTTGCTTCGACAATGTCATTTTTTATTTACTTGTAACTTGGAAATTGTTTCTTTTTACACAATTTATTTTTGATTGGCTATAGAGTAGCCAATAGAATATGTTCTTTCCTTTCCAGATTAACCTTACAGGAGTGATAGTTTTTCAGATGATCATCTAATATAACTGTGCAAAGTCGAATGCAACTATGCAGTGATCTTCAGTTAAGAACTTATACAACCTGTTCCATTCAGCTATCAATACGATCATGGGCTGATAGCAGATTAAAATACTACTTAGTATTTCAATCTGTAATTTTTTTTCTAGCAACCCCCCGTGGAGTACTATTGCAGTTTTTCTTTTATTATCCTTTTCTTCTTTAGCAAGCCCCGATGAATTGCAGTGTGGCAAATCATGGTTCTTATGTTATCTTTAGTAATGTTCTGCTAACATTACTTTAGCTTTTCGATGGAGCGAATTTCGAATGTCAGATGACCTATGTCGCTCTACCTATTTGTTGATAATTGTTAGTGCACGTTTCACACTTGTCTTCATGTCTCCGATCGGAAAAAAATGGACTTCAAAATGTTTGTATCGCGTAGATCTCGTTCTTGCTAGACATATGGAAACTAATCTTTAACAGAAATCAAGGGTACGATGTGTAATGTTTATCTGTATTTAAAGTATACTCGATTATAAGCGTAAAAACCCGACTAAAAACTGTATCAAATTTGAGAATCCGTTTATTTTGCGAATATAGCACCCTATATATGATCACTACAGAAAACTGACCCATGGTTCGTTATTGGTTTCAAAACCAGTGACTTGATATCCAGATCAAGTATCTGTCCAGATGGAGTTGGTACCTCTATCTATTTTGTATATTTCGTAGTTTTGGGAAAGGTTTGGAGCCGGGGCTTCCATTCTGTCTACTATTTGTCTGAAAACGGATTATCCATTATAAGTGTACCTCAAGAGCTTTAGTTCTACATTTTTAAAAATGGGAAGGGGCTTGTATTCGAATAAATACGGTAATTCTACTATGAATACCACTGTTAATTTGATCCATTGTTTCTCTGTTTAAACAAGTGAGGCAGAGCCCAGTGAAGGGACTGTGCATATATTTGCTACTACCAGGCTTCAGCAGCAAGCATTCTATTTGGATGAAAGAGTATGTTATGTTTCGTTCCAAAAATTGCGGCGAGACCTGAATCACTTTTCTAAACCTAGTTTTATCTGACTTTAAAATTACCTTCCCTCCGGTATTTCGGAACCCACGCTTGCGATCTGGAAGAATGATACGAGTTAGAAGTTTCCTCGCCGAGACGTTTCTAGCGGCTAGTCAACGATCTTCTTAGCCCTAGATGTTCCCTAGTTACAATTTGCCCTATCTCCGGACCCGGTCACGCGATGTGTAGATCTATACGAGTTTGAACTCGTCTCGCCGAGACCTCTCCAAAGACACCTGAACCATCTTCCTAGCCACGGTAGCTCCTGAGTTGAAGATTGTCAACAGACGGATAGAGTCTTCACAACACTTGCTGCTGAAGCCTAAGATGAATAAAAAAAAGAATAATAGTAGGACTATATAATGTTTATTATTACAATACATTCTAGCATTTTTGTGGTGATAAATATTTGTATATTTACTTCCACCTGGACGCTTCTGCTTCGTTTATCTCACTACTAGTCGAAGGTTATAACGATTTTTTACCATGTGTTAATGACTGCTTTGTTTATTGATATCTCATTCCTTATGTACGTTTTGTTATGTTCTAATTCAACATGCAATTGAGAACGAATTATTTCCTTCTCTTCCTCCTCCTCCTTCTCTTCTCTATTATTATTATTAGAATACAATTATTATTTACATAGAATTATTAGGCGTGATACTGAGATTTAATGGAAATATAAAACCAGAGTTGTTCTTGAAAATAAGCCTGTTACACCATCGTGTGCACATCCACACAAGTCACAAGGGGTGCTAATAACGCATTCTACTCGACTAAAAGAAAAGCAGCAAAAGACGTGTTACCGTGAAACATTGGATGGTACCATATTGTGCTCGACGATGTCCTACGACAAGCCACCGCATATAGAGAAGCTGTTTCATTCAATTTCCTTATTTGACTTCGAAGTGGTTCAACAGTTCCTGTATACAGGAGTGCATTTTAAATGCACTCACTGGGACTAAAGAAGGTTAGAATGTAAATATTACTATTTTACAGGTGAAGTATCCAGAAAGGAAAATCGTGATGGAACTAAGTGGTCAAGCATTTTTTCAAGATCGAACTGATGCTGTAGTCAAGTTTAAAGTGCTAGCAACATACTATAGTAGGAGCAAAAATACTCCACTACATGTACTATCTTTCAAGAAAGTAGATTCCACTTGTTGGAGGCGCTGGAATAGAATTTCCCAACTATGAAAAATTTTGCAATGCACGTGCACACGCGTAGTGCACATGGATACTTTCAACTACTTGTACTCAGATTCTTTGATAGATGTGTTTTGTTTGTTTGTATATTCCAGAATATTTATCATACTTAGCAGACATAGTAATAAAAGATAATATAGAGATAAGATAATCCTATTCGATAATAATAAAACAGAAACATAGTCAGGATGTAAAAATTACCTGCTAACTGAAATGCGAAAAAAAAAAAACGCTTTCACTTCATTTACCATGCTGTAGTGGTTAGCAAGTTAGCGTTCTACGCAAAAGGTTATGAGTTCGAATCCCCGCATTTCTCGTTATTTTCTTTTTTAAGCGGTTAATACTTGAACACATTTAGAAAATCATCTTTGTTCTTCACCCATAACTAACCATTCTATATTTGTAATTGCAGTGAAATATATTTTTAGTTTGTAAATTAACAGCTTTAAACTCAATAATGTTTTTCACAATATTTTTGAAGTCTTTAGGAAAATTCAAAGTGTTAGTGACTTCTATATTAGGTCAATTATATATTATTTTTTATTTATGAAACATCAATTTAAGGTAGCAGAAAAAAATAATAACGATAATACACAGTAACCTAGTCTAACCCGTAAATTGAATAAAATGCAAACGCATTTAACAAGGAGAAGAAGCACACAACGCGTTCTTTCCCTCGCGTCTCCCAAATCAATTTGACAATCTCTTGCTAGATGGCTCGGTTTCCAGCATAGATTTGCACTCGTCCGCACTACAAAAGCAATCTAGGTTCGAATTTCTTGAATGGAGGGTAGCTTCGAATTATCATTTTTGTATTTCGTTTCTGTCATTCCTTTTCACGTTATAAGTTGAATGGTTTTCCATTTTCATTTCATTTTGTGTATTTTATTTTCGTTTCCTGTTGCTAGAGGTAAAAATCAGCATTTTGCTTGCCGCGAATTGGCAATATATGAAACAGGAAGCTCTCCCATGCCCAACATATTTCTCAAGTTTTCAACAAATCTTGTGTATTAAGCCCGTGAATCAGTTGCGGGACTACTTGTTACGAGCAGGAGGCGAACATTTCTGGGGTGTTTCATTTCAGTATTGTCATGACTTCACACTTAGCTACTTGGATATAATGACAACTAAAGAGTGCGAAGCAGTTGCACCCTTTCACTTGCCAGTCTGGCGTATTGGTAAAATATCAGAAAGCTAATGCGAAGGACCCGGGATCGAATCTTAGTGTGGTTTTGCTTACATTCTCTCTTTACGAAAAAAACCTTTTCTCGTATATATGCATTTAGGAAATTTAATAAAATTAGTGCCGAAGCGCACGTGGAGGTTATGTAAGTCAGGTACGGTGTTTTTTTTTATTGTCCTATCATCGCCAATATAATGTTTACATGACTATTAAACACGATTTTTCTCTAAGCCTAGAAGAAAGGCCACCAAACTAACGTAGAGTGGACGGTGTGTGATTCTGAGAGTGTGTGAGTGAGCGAGCAAGGGTTGGAATTTTCTTTTCTTTAACAGAGAACATTATCACATCTCCTGGGTTCTATAAAGATATTAATGATTTCTTGTAGTATGTAGCAAATAATAATAATGAAAAAACCTTAAGCAAGTCGCATTTCAAACACCCAAAACAGGAAACCTAACACCATTTTTATTTTAGGTGTGCCACTAGTTGAAGTGTACTGAAAAGTGTAATTCAAATTGTCCAATAGAAAAGATTCTTACGGAACATGGAGAAACAAAAATGAACTTTAAAACCTATGGTTACTAGGTAATTATTTCTTTCTTAATGAATTCCATAGAACACTAACGTTATGCATGACTAGAATTTTGTGTGATTCCAAAGAATTAACACTATAATTAAACATATTATTGAAAATTCAAAGTAAAACATATGGCGAAACTTTTCTGAAAATTAAGTATATTATATTTAATACTCTAAAGTTCTGAAAGTTGAAAGTGTATAAAACGATATAGCGGAACAAATAAAAAAAGTTCTTCTGAATTGAACGAAACATGTTTCTATACGATGTAGGAACTATGGTGTAGCAATACATTAAAGATCAGAAAATATAAACTGTATAAAACGAGGTAACAGAATAAATAATAAAAATATTGTGAATTAAATGTATAAATAAATGAGTTAACAGAAGAAATAAAAAAAATATTGTATATTGAAGACGTCATGTTTCTATTCAAGCTAGATACTTTTTATGTTCCAGAAGATGATTCTGTTTCCCTTAAATAGCACAGCAGGTATCGCTTACGTATAAAGTAACTCTAAGAAAATTGAAGACTATACTAGCGGGGGCGGTTTTAATTGTTTAGATATGAGTGAAGCTAAGAAAGCTATATTTCACACACACACAGATATACACATGTATAGAGAGATACACACAATTATAGATACATGTAGAGACATACACAGAGACAATGAGAAAAGAGATACACACAATTATAGATACATGTAGAGACATACACAGAGACAATGAGAAAAGAGATACACACAAAGAAATACATACATACACACACACACACACCTATACATTCACACACAAACACGCACACACACACCTACACACACAAATATATATATATATATATATATATACAGAGAGAGAGAGAGAGAGAGAGAGAGAGAGAGGATTGCCAACTGAAGTGGTTAGTTTACTATTGGCTCCAACTAACTGTAGGAGTTAGTCAAGAAGATAAACAAAACGATGTTTAAAGTTCAGAATGTTCGACATCGGAAGACACTGATGCATCTGTAAATTTATCGCCTGACAATGAAACCGATTTGTTTTATAATTACATTTTTAATACAATAAATTAATTTATGGTTATAATTAATAAAAACTAATTTTTCAAAAATTAATTTTATCGTAATTCTGTTATTACATGCCAAAGCATTTAAAATTATATTTATTAATTACTACTCAGTTTACATCCAATCAGGAATCATTTATAAAAAAAAACAACGTAATATTTCATTAAAAAATATCATTTAAGTATACGCTAAAATATTAAAATGTTGTTAAGGGGGTTAAATTTTGCCACTGTGACTTCAGATTCGAAATCAGCGACCAAAAAAAATCATGAAAATTATATACATCTTGATTGTAACATGATATGCAGGCTGTTTCACGAATAGGGGTTGTCAATAGGGAATGAAAGGAATGTTGCAACTCGGACCACCGATTCGTAATCAGTGACCCCCAAAAAACGAGTACAGATTTTAGGATCATTTACTTGAGTTTTTTACTTTTGGTCAGCTTTTTTGGAAACGGTCATTGACATCCTAGAGCCAGAGGTAAAGACTTCTGTTGGTAAGAACATCAATTGTTGGTATAAAAAGTTGTTCTGCATATTAACCATTTTTGAGAACACTAGGTACATCGTTAGTTTAAGTGTTAACAGACAATCATATAACAATATCAGTCACACCGGTATATATCGATACTTTTACAATTAACTTGGAAGCTTTCTTTAAGGAAATGTAAGTTAGAGTTAACAGTAAATGATTGTTGAAACCATGAACACTA
>JAGDQP010023467.1:14569-29128 GCA_022664845.1 Lepisma saccharinum
CATAATTTAAATGTTGAAGACTATGTAATATTTTATGAATTTAGTAGAGAATTATACATTGAGAAACTAATTAGAATTGTAATTCGATATTATCTTCTAATACAAACTTATCCAGTAAGCGTTAAGTAAAATCCCCGTGATGGGGACGACTGTAACAGTTGAAGAATATTTATCCTGTTCTATCTGACAGGGGAAACTCACTTACTATCAGCAAAGTCGGGTAATGGGACTAGGCGTATTCGAAAGAAGATCATAAATAAAGAAGAATCCTAAACCCAATAAACAATTACATGTATTATTTAAGTATTAGTAATGTAAAATTGATGTAGTGAAATGTATTGGCGATGGAATATTAATTGAACAAAAAATAGAATAATGCGATGATTATACTTGAAGACGATAACGTTATTTCTAAAAACAAATGAAATGATCAAGAAATAAAATGATAGATTTTCACAAGGTAACACATATGTGTACGTTTTCTACAGAGTGGTTGAAGCAATACGCATTTGTACTGGACAATGAGAACAGTGCATACATGGCAGAAATTCACATAATTGTTCACAATAGTTGTAATGCGTTAAGTCAAAGCAATAAACATCAGGGGTCACTTACAGGTTGGAATTGTTTCACAAGAGCTTCTGAAATTAGCTAAATTCAATTAATTAAATTAATTAAATAATGCTATGCCGCCCTGCTCTCTGTAATACTCGCTGCTACTTTCCTAGAGAAAAACAGTAAAATATTTAACATTTAATTAAACTTGAATTTTGCCCCAAACACTGCAAAACAAATGTTTGTTATTTGCAAATTCTTAATTTTTCAAAGGACAATTTTGCTCTTATCAATAAAACATCAAGGCATTTACGATTTTACAATGCCTATTTACGAGTTCGTTCGTTTTACGTAAGACCTATGTCGTGCGTGTTTGCATACCTTTTCCACAATTTACATTGAGTTTCTCTATTTTTTCTAGGGTTTTTGGGGTCACACATTTGGGATTCTTCTTTATTAAAGATGTTCATTCGAATACATTTTGTCCGATTACCCGAATTAGCTGACACCAAGTGAGGTTCCCTTGTTAGTGACGATTTTAATATATTTAAGGGCTGATTTTCATGAAAGCTTGCGTTGCTTTTGTTTTCTTGCGATTTGGATGAGTAGCCAATTGAAATACGTATTACACGTAAAACAGGTAATAGATGACCTTAAAACACGTGTTTCAATTCGCTACTCACCCAAATCGCAAACAAAGCAAACAACGCAAGCTTTCATGAAAATCATCTGTAATAAAGGAACTAACAACATACCGAAATTTACCCTGACATTTCGTTGAACAGAATGGACAGCTTGCAAGAATTCCATATACCAATGGAATCTATAAAATAGATAATAGATAAGATAATAATAACAATAAAAAATAATACAGGAGCTACTTTCAACTGTAAGACCCTAGATTAAGGTTGCAATATTACACGCTTAATTGTCTCACATGCATGGTTTACAACTTTGTGTTTATCCTTCAATGAAAACAAGATTTCTTAACTTTTGTCCCGGAATGAAGCAGTGTTATAGTGTCTCTCCCACCACAACTATACTTCTTCATAAAGAAATGTCTAAGTGCGTTGGATATCTGCTTCAGTATGCAATATCATATCCTCAATCTCAAGACCTTGCACTTGAAAAAAATACATCTAATTCTTTAGACTATGGCATTCTTACAAGTTGTCCATTGTGTCAGCGAAAAGAATAAGTTGCAATATGAGCTCATTAATAGTAGCATTGTTAGTATATATATTTGGAACATAAAATAATTCCTAATTATGATAGATATATTAACTTCCCCATTTGAATGAGCTGTGTTGCACCTACATACGAGAAAAATAAAAGCAGAACTATAAACATACCAGGGTCTCTTCTACATGTCTCAATAAAAGTAGACAAAGGAGACGCTTGATATGAAAAGACAGTCCTTCTCCAAGCTTTGCATTAGCTTCTCCTCACTAACCTGCTTTTGAAACTAATTACACTATACATCTGGTTTTTGGTCAATAACCAGTCATTTATTTTGTTTCACTGAGTATTTACGTACAGTATGTCTAATACATGGATATTGATTACACTGGAAATTAGTCTTTATATTCATATTTACCTTTTCCGGGCTCAATTAACATTCTCAAACAAGGTGCGAACTCAATTACTTAGGTTTGCTGTTGGTGTATTTTTCTGTCAGTGCTTCACATCAGGACAGAAGAAAACGACACCATTAAGGAAATAATGAATTATAGAAATAGACAATTGATTGAATGCCAAGGAGTCTAAATAAACAAACTCAAAATGAATTATTTGTGACACTTGTGAAATAGGAAGACAGATCTCGAGTTTACGTACAGTACTGGCAGACAGGCACGTGGACATAAATGCTAATACGGAATGTCAAAAAGTATTCACATGAGTCATGCACTAAAAGAAGAAAATAATGAACACTCGTTAGGAAGTTGTAGCGTAGTCCTTGAACGTATACAATCATTATCTATTTTAACGATATTTTCTGGTGTGTTTGTAATATTTTATTTCCTTTTTGACATTTTAAGTGTCATAAATTTTATTAACGAAGCACTCCAAGAATAAGGTTAGAAAGCAAATAAGTATCTTACCACACAAGTCAATGTCTATGTGGATAATTGTAGATTGAAGTTCAGTACAAACAAAATAAGTAAAAAGAAAAAAGAGAAAAGAAACCAATAAAACGCTGAAAAGTAAATTTACTAATTACACTGGTTGCCATTAATAATGTTTAAAATCTTTCAACAAGTCGTCAGCTTTCACAGAGGTACAGTACAAAATAATGATGAGAAAGAAGTCACTGTCCACCTTGCCGCTCGTTAGGTTGACCAACCAGCCCGGTCTGCCCGGGACTATCCCGGCTCTTATAGTCTAGTCCCATGTCCCGGGTTTAACCTCCCCGTAGTAACTGACGCGCTAAGAATGTTTCATATACATAAAATGTTGGCCGTGCCGTGGTAGTTCAATACTTAAAGTATGTAACAGGCAACTGAAAGACCCGGGTTCGAGTGCCGATCATGGCAACATCCATTTTTTCTATGTATTTTTCAGATAGTCACTCCATGCAAGGTCTTTGTTTTAAAAACAAATATAACCCTTTTGCACTGCAAGATATCCAGTAAGATTCTTCAACAAACCCCCCACATGCAATGGAGTGCTTTGGCATCGACAGCAACAGAATTTGAATTATATTTATGGCCTTTAGGCATCTAAGGCTCAGGTCTGGATACCTGAGAGGAAAGGATTCGTGAAATTGTCGGCTCGGGCCTATGTTGAAGGTGCCATGCCGGCATTTTCCATGTGTAACTGAGGAAAAACTCTGAAAAAACCTCAGTCAGGATGATTAGCCGTTGGGGTCGAACCCACGACCTCACGAAAGCTACGCCAACGCTCTACCACTGAACTACGGCGGAAAACAACGGTCGTCAAAATGTTGTATCGCGTTTACAGATCGCGTAATTCTCGTTCTTCCTAGACATATGGAAACTTATCTCATCTTTAACAGAAGTCAAGGGTACGATGTGTAATGGATCTTCGTATCGTGTAAATGGAGAATACTCCTGACAGATGTTCTTATATGGAATAAATATCATCCAGTTCTACAGTTTGTTTACCTGTGATGTTTAGTAGTGGAAGAACATCTCAATAGTTTTTACATTTATTTTGTATTTCTGCTTTACTTTCGCTCCGCTCAAGTATATTATAAATCATGATACTCATAGCAGTCAACTTTAGTACATAGCAGATAGATGGCGCAGTTAGGTACACAACAAGAAGCTATGCAGATTAGTCAATGCAGAGTTTACCCTACAAAGGATCTTCGAGGTGTACAGATCAGTTTCAGATTTGTGATTCATAATTCTGAAGTGCATCACCTTGTGAAAGTGCATCAGTTGTCATTAGTCTATTCTCTATTAGTTATTGCTTCCAGCGTCAATTTAGAGAAGTTTGATCCTAATGTGATGTACGTAAACGTTTATCTAGAACAATGTTTGGCTCATTGTGATGAATATGCAGTGAAGCCGGAACGACGTGTGTCGTTGTTTTTGGCTAACATTTCACACAAAATGTTCTCTACTATGAAAGATTTGGTGAAACCTAACCGTCTGCAAGACAAAACATTTGAGGAAATACAGTGCTTACTCAAACAACACTTTAGTTATGGTCGAAATATTGTAGTCGAACGCTATAAGTTTCACATTTTAAGACAAACAAAATTTCAGTCGGCAGCTGAATTTGTTGGAACGTTAAGAAGGCAGTTAACAAAATGTGATTTTGGTGGTCGATCAGATAATTTGTTTAGAGAGCAAATCGTCGTTGGTGTTTTTAGAGAGGATGTCAGAAGGCGTTATATCAGTGGTTCTCCTCGCGTCCTCTAGTGTTATACGCAGTGTTTACAACTAACAAGGGCAAAAATGACCAGCATGAAAAACAAGGACTTAAAAAAGCGATGTGAAAGCTTGGAATCTACTTTCAACGTTCTTGAAGATAAACTCACTCAGGCTCTTGCATTGCTCGATAAAAGTTCCTCAGCAAGCAAAGAGGTGGATGAAACAGCAGCAGCAACCTTAAGCGGCATGTCAAAAGAACTTACAGTTATTAAGAAGGAACTGTCTCAATTAAAGGACGATAATAATAGTCCCTCAATAGATTACCAGTTACAATTTCTAAACGATTCATTAATGAAAATACTAACCAAACACCCCCTTCCCCTTACTAGACGCGTCTCCCATCCCCCATATCCTTAGATAAACGAACAGATCCGTAATCTTATGTTTACACGGGATGCTGCCTACAGAAGGTACATAAGAGTCCGAAAAAGAAACAATGAAAATATACAGAACCACTTCGAAACATTTCGAATCTTACGAAACAAATGCACTCAGTTAGTTAGAAAATCGAAACAAAACTTTGCGATGCAAATAATAGAGAATACGACTAACCAAAGAGAAATGTGGCACAAGCTAAATTTATTGGGTATTAAAGGAAAGAGAATAAAGCAACAAATTAATAATAAATTCACGCCAGATGAGCTCAACAATCATTTCGCTAACATAAAACTTACAAATTCAGTCAAATTCAACTTATCTGATACAAATAACGCAAATCATCAAAATACTCTAAATGAATTAGAGAGTTAGTTAGTTAGAAAATCGAAACAAAACTTTGCGATGCACATAATAGAGAATACGACTAACCAAAGAGAAATGTGGCACAAGCTAAATTTATTGGGTATTAAAGGAAAGAGAATAAAGCAACAAATTAGTAATAAATTCACGCCAGATGAGCTCAACAATCATTTCGCTAACATAAAACTTACAAATTCAGTCAAATTCAACTTATCTGATACAAATAACGCAAATCATCAAAATTCTCTAAATGAATTTTCCTTTGAATGTATTGGCCCTGAAACAGTTAAAAAAGCTATATACAGGATAAAATCATCTGCTGTAGGCAACGATCAAATTTCATTCTTTTTATAAAAAGGATCCTACCATATATTATAAAATGGATCCAATAACCAATATGTTCAATCTCAGCCTCATGTCTGGTACTTTCCCATCTGATTGGAAAATAGCACAAGTATTAGCATTCCCCAAAACACAAAACGTATTAAAAGTGGACGATTTTCGCCCGATCAGCATCCTTCCCGCCCTCTCAAAGGCGCTTGAATACATTGTTAGCGACCAAATTCGGACACACCTAACAGAATACAGTTTAATGGATCAACTTCAGTCGGGATTCCGCAAATATCACAGTACGGCTACTGGTCTAGCATGCATCACGGATGATATAAGATTGGCACTAGATAAAAGAGAGATCACGTACCTTACGCTTCAAGATTTTTCCAAGGCATTTCAGTCAATTGACCACAAAATCTTATTGCGGAAATTATCTCATTTTTTTAATTTTTCCCAGGGGGCTGTTAAATGGGTGAAAAACTATTTGTGCGATAGGAAACAATTCGTAAGTATAGCTGGTAAACATTCCTCACTGCGCTACCTAGCTCATGGAGTACCCCAAGGAAGTGTCCTGGGACCACTTTTATTTTGTATGTATGTAATTGACCTCCCATCTGTCCTCTCACACTGTAAATATCATTTGTACGCTGACCATTTACCAAAATTACATATCATGTCGCCCACAAAACCTAGAAACCACTATTTCCAAATTAAATGAGGATCTTCAAAAAATCAGCGAGTGGTCATCTAAAAACAGGTTAGTAATTAACCCAGTAAAATCTAAATGTATACGTATATCGTCCAACCAACTAGCTCAGTACATACAAAAGGATAATGTTCCGGCAGTATGTCTAAACCAGACTGTTATACCCTGTTCTACGACAGTCAAAAACCTCGGTGTAATCCTAGACGAGCGACTAGAATGGAAACCACACATCAATGCAATGTACAAGAAAGCATTCTCGTCCCTACACTCACTCACTAGACTTAAACATTTTTTTGCCCATCCACATCAAATCAGTTCTAGTTACGTTACTGGTATTCCCTCATCTGGAATATTGCGATGTGATTCTAACCAATCTCAAGGATGAACTAGCCAGGCGACTACAGAGCGTACAAAATGCCTGTCTTCGATTTATTTTCCTTCTCAAGTACTCAGACCACCTGACTTCATCCTATAGACAATTGTCAATGCTAAAACTTAATGAAAGACGCAACTTACATAGACTAACACTTCTTTTCAAAATACTTCGCCTTCAACAACCTTCTTACTTGCACGAACGCTTTCAGGCTCTTAGCTCCTACCACGATCGCAACACCAGATCAAGGGAAAGATAATTACTCTCGGTCCCTCATCACTCTTCTATTTCCTACTCCAAATCGTTCACTGTTTCCACTGTCCAAGCTTGGAATGATCTTCCGCCCGAAACACGACAACTACAGTCCATCTCAACGTTTAGGAAGTCGATTACAGACCTGCTCCAATTAAAATCCTAGTCTTTACACACTCGACGATGAAATAAAAATAGTAAAAAAAGAAGAAGACAAAAGTATAAGAGTGAATGTACAGCTCTTTTTAAATATTCTGGTGTTATTTTTGTATATTTTTAGTTATTGTTATTAGTAGTAGTATCATTATCGATGTATGTCCATATATATTATCAGCCTTAAATTGTAAACAGGCTTATGTTTTCTGTAAAATGTAAACATGTGTGTGTGCGTGTGTGCATTGTATCTGTTTATACGTGTTTTTTTCTTTGTGTAGTTTTGTGTAGTCATTTAGTGTTTATTATTTTTCTTAATTATTATCCAATTATACTAGTGTTAATATTGATAGCTTATTTAGATTTTGTATATACATGGTTGAGTGGAAGAGAAGGCATTTGTGGCCTTAACTCCGCCATGGAAAATAAGTCAATAAATAAATAATAATCAACAACAACAGGTTAGTGTCGACGATGTTCACATAGTCAGTAAATACAAGAGTTAAAAAAACCTAAATAAAAACCAAGAACATAGCCTATGCTACAGATATGGTGGAACTCACAAATCAGATGAAGAATACAAATCTTGCTTTGTCATTAAATTTAGAGTGCTTCCAATGAGGTCGTCTTGGTCACATCAAGCGTATACGCCAATCCAAGGCCAAATTAAAAAAATCAGAAAACGAATCAACACAGTTAGTACAGTCAGGTAACCTAGTACGCTTTTTTGTGTATTGTAACGATGTGCCAACTAAATCAGAGCCTAAAGATTAGCACAAAGTTGAGAATGAGCCAGCAGCTCTCGCTAGATGCCTCAATGATATTTTTATGTACGGGTGTGTACAAGAAATATCAGAAATTGATACGGAAGGTGATTCGAATCCTTGAATTAAATTACTAGTGGAAGGTCAACTGGTAAAACCAATAACGAATACAGCGCATGCCAAGAGCATTATATCAATGAACAAACTCTTCGTTCACTTAAATCCGGTAAACAATCTTTACATCTGGTAAACAATACTGAATTATCGTAACTAGGTCTACTCAAGTGCAAGGGGTAAAGAACGATAAAGTTCATGATCTACCTTTTCTTGTGACAACTTTAGATTTATCTAATGTGATAGTATCTGTTGACAATCTTAACATTCTGTTTCCAGGATGGTCCTTTGAGTTGCACAAGTTACTATCTATTTCAACTCTGAATCGATTCTTCGGCTCCAAGTATAAAGTTAGCATCTTGGATTAATTTAATTCTCAAGGGCTAATGCACAAACTTTATTCACCTCATTTTACAACTCAACTTGGAAATTTAGAACGTATGATAGAGCAAGGAGCTTAGCTAAAGCAAGAAAGCTTTTAAAAAACATATAAAGTCTATCTACATTCTTATTTCAGGAACGATTTATTCAGGGAAACTCATTTCTAGCAAGTTTTCATGGATTGCCTCTTTAAAACAACTACCAGACCACAATTATTCTATCTACAAGAGAATATCTAGCTTCCTACGCTATTACGAGATAACATTTCTACTCTACTAAGTTTTAAAACAAATCATTTTCTTTATTGATTATAATTTGTAAAAAAATGAACTTTCATTTTGCTTCGACAATGTCATTTTTTATTTACTTGTAACTTGGAAATTGTTTCTTTTTACACAATTTATTTTTGATTGGCTATAGAGTAGCCAATAGAATATGTTCTTTCCTTTCCAGATTAACCTTACAGGAGTGATAGTTTTTCAGATGATCATCTAATATAACTGTGCAAAGTCGAATGCAACTATGCAGTGATCTTCAGTTAAGAACTTATACAACCTGTTCCATTCAGCTATCAATACGATCATGGGCTGATAGCAGATTAAAATACTACTTAGTATTTCAATCTGTAATTTTTTTTCTAGCAACCCCCCGTGGAGTACTATTGCAGTTTTTCTTTTATTATCCTTTTCTTCTTTAGCAAGCCCCGATGAATTGCAGTGTGGCAAATCATGGTTCTTATGTTATCTTTAGTAATGTTCTGCTAACATTACTTTAGCTTTTCGATGGAGCGAATTTCGAATGTCAGATGACCTATGTCGCTCTACCTATTTGTTGATAATTGTTAGTGCACGTTTCACACTTGTCTTCATGTCTCCGATCGGAAAAAAATGGACTTCAAAATGTTTGTATCGCGTAGATCTCGTTCTTGCTAGACATATGGAAACTAATCTTTAACAGAAATCAAGGGTACGATGTGTAATGTTTATCTGTATTTAAAGTATACTCGATTATAAGCGTAAAAACCCGACTAAAAACTGTATCAAATTTGAGAATCCGTTTATTTTGCGAATATAGCACCCTATATATGATCACTACAGAAAACTGACCCATGGTTCGTTATTGGTTTCAAAACCAGTGACTTGATATCCAGATCAAGTATCTGTCCAGATGGAGTTGGTACCTCTATCTATTTTGTATATTTCGTAGTTTTGGGAAAGGTTTGGAGCCGGGGCTTCCATTCTGTCTACTATTTGTCTGAAAACGGATTATCCATTATAAGTGTACCTCAAGAGCTTTAGTTCTACATTTTTAAAAATGGGAAGGGGCTTGTATTCGAATAAATACGGTAATTCTACTATGAATACCACTGTTAATTTGATCCATTGTTTCTCTGTTTAAACAAGTGAGGCAGAGCCCAGTGAAGGGACTGTGCATATATTTGCTACTACCAGGCTTCAGCAGCAAGCATTCTATTTGGATGAAAGAGTATGTTATGTTTCGTTCCAAAAATTGCGGCGAGACCTGAATCACTTTTCTAAACCTAGTTTTATCTGACTTTAAAATTACCTTCCCTCCGGTATTTCGGAACCCACGCTTGCGATCTGGAAGAATGATACGAGTTAGAAGTTTCCTCGCCGAGACGTTTCTAGCGGCTAGTCAACGATCTTCTTAGCCCTAGATGTTCCCTAGTTACAATTTGCCCTATCTCCGGACCCGGTCACGCGATGTGTAGATCTATACGAGTTTGAACTCGTCTCGCCGAGACCTCTCCAAAGACACCTGAACCATCTTCCTAGCCACGGTAGCTCCTGAGTTGAAGATTGTCAACAGACGGATAGAGTCTTCACAACACTTGCTGCTGAAGCCTAAGATGAATAAAAAAAAGAATAATAGTAGGACTATATAATGTTTATTATTACAATACATTCTAGCATTTTTGTGGTGATAAATATTTGTATATTTACTTCCACCTGGACGCTTCTGCTTCGTTTATCTCACTACTAGTCGAAGGTTATAACGATTTTTTACCATGTGTTAATGACTGCTTTGTTTATTGATATCTCATTCCTTATGTACGTTTTGTTATGTTCTAATTCAACATGCAATTGAGAACGAATTATTTCCTTCTCTTCCTCCTCCTCCTTCTCTTCTCTATTATTATTATTAGAATACAATTATTATTTACATAGAATTATTAGGCGTGATACTGAGATTTAATGGAAATATAAAACCAGAGTTGTTCTTGAAAATAAGCCTGTTACACCATCGTGTGCACATCCACACAAGTCACAAGGGGTGCTAATAACGCATTCTACTCGACTAAAAGAAAAGCAGCAAAAGACGTGTTACCGTGAAACATTGGATGGTACCATATTGTGCTCGACGATGTCCTACGACAAGCCACCGCATATAGAGAAGCTGTTTCATTCAATTTCCTTATTTGACTTCGAAGTGGTTCAACAGTTCCTGTATACAGGAGTGCATTTTAAATGCACTCACTGGGACTAAAGAAGGTTAGAATGTAAATATTACTATTTTACAGGTGAAGTATCCAGAAAGGAAAATCGTGATGGAACTAAGTGGTCAAGCATTTTTTCAAGATCGAACTGATGCTGTAGTCAAGTTTAAAGTGCTAGCAACATACTATAGTAGGAGCAAAAATACTCCACTACATGTACTATCTTTCAAGAAAGTAGATTCCACTTGTTGGAGGCGCTGGAATAGAATTTCCCAACTATGAAAAATTTTGCAATGCACGTGCACACGCGTAGTGCACATGGATACTTTCAACTACTTGTACTCAGATTCTTTGATAGATGTGTTTTGTTTGTTTGTATATTCCAGAATATTTATCATACTTAGCAGACATAGTAATAAAAGATAATATAGAGATAAGATAATCCTATTCGATAATAATAAAACAGAAACATAGTCAGGATGTAAAAATTACCTGCTAACTGAAATGCGAAAAAAAAAAAACGCTTTCACTTCATTTACCATGCTGTAGTGGTTAGCAAGTTAGCGTTCTACGCAAAAGGTTATGAGTTCGAATCCCCGCATTTCTCGTTATTTTCTTTTTTAAGCGGTTAATACTTGAACACATTTAGAAAATCATCTTTGTTCTTCACCCATAACTAACCATTCTATATTTGTAATTGCAGTGAAATATATTTTTAGTTTGTAAATTAACAGCTTTAAACTCAATAATGTTTTTCACAATATTTTTGAAGTCTTTAGGAAAATTCAAAGTGTTAGTGACTTCTATATTAGGTCAATTATATATTATTTTTTATTTATGAAACATCAATTTAAGGTAGCAGAAAAAAATAATAACGATAATACACAGTAACCTAGTCTAACCCGTAAATTGAATAAAATGCAAACGCATTTAACAAGGAGAAGAAGCACACAACGCGTTCTTTCCCTCGCGTCTCCCAAATCAATTTGACAATCTCTTGCTAGATGGCTCGGTTTCCAGCATAGATTTGCACTCGTCCGCACTACAAAAGCAATCTAGGTTCGAATTTCTTGAATGGAGGGTAGCTTCGAATTATCATTTTTGTATTTCGTTTCTGTCATTCCTTTTCACGTTATAAGTTGAATGGTTTTCCATTTTCATTTCATTTTGTGTATTTTATTTTCGTTTCCTGTTGCTAGAGGTAAAAATCAGCATTTTGCTTGCCGCGAATTGGCAATATATGAAACAGGAAGCTCTCCCATGCCCAACATATTTCTCAAGTTTTCAACAAATCTTGTGTATTAAGCCCGTGAATCAGTTGCGGGACTACTTGTTACGAGCAGGAGGCGAACATTTCTGGGGTGTTTCATTTCAGTATTGTCATGACTTCACACTTAGCTACTTGGATATAATGACAACTAAAGAGTGCGAAGCAGTTGCACCCTTTCACTTGCCAGTCTGGCGTATTGGTAAAATATCAGAAAGCTAATGCGAAGGACCCGGGATCGAATCTTAGTGTGGTTTTGCTTACATTCTCTCTTTACGAAAAAAACCTTTTCTCGTATATATGCATTTAGGAAATTTAATAAAATTAGTGCCGAAGCGCACGTGGAGGTTATGTAAGTCAGGTACGGTGTTTTTTTTTATTGTCCTATCATCGCCAATATAATGTTTACATGACTATTAAACACGATTTTTCTCTAAGCCTAGAAGAAAGGCCACCAAACTAACGTAGAGTGGACGGTGTGTGATTCTGAGAGTGTGTGAGTGAGCGAGCAAGGGTTGGAATTTTCTTTTCTTTAACAGAGAACATTATCACATCTCCTGGGTTCTATAAAGATATTAATGATTTCTTGTAGTATGTAGCAAATAATAATAATGAAAAAACCTTAAGCAAGTCGCATTTCAAACACCCAAAACAGGAAACCTAACACCATTTTTATTTTAGGTGTGCCACTAGTTGAAGTGTACTGAAAAGTGTAATTCAAATTGTCCAATAGAAAAGATTCTTACGGAACATGGAGAAACAAAAATGAACTTTAAAACCTATGGTTACTAGGTAATTATTTCTTTCTTAATGAATTCCATAGAACACTAACGTTATGCATGACTAGAATTTTGTGTGATTCCAAAGAATTAACACTATAATTAAACATATTATTGAAAATTCAAAGTAAAACATATGGCGAAACTTTTCTGAAAATTAAGTATATTATATTTAATACTCTAAAGTTCTGAAAGTTGAAAGTGTATAAAACGATATAGCGGAACAAATAAAAAAAGTTCTTCTGAATTGAACGAAACATGTTTCTATACGATGTAGGAACTATGGTGTAGCAATACATTAAAGATCAGAAAATATAAACTGTATAAAACGAGGTAACAGAATAAATAATAAAAATATTGTGAATTAAATGTATAAATAAATGAGTTAACAGAAGAAATAAAAAAAATATTGTATATTGAAGACGTCATGTTTCTATTCAAGCTAGATACTTTTTATGTTCCAGAAGATGATTCTGTTTCCCTTAAATAGCACAGCAGGTATCGCTTACGTATAAAGTAACTCTAAGAAAATTGAAGACTATACTAGCGGGGGCGGTTTTAATTGTTTAGATATGAGTGAAGCTAAGAAAGCTATATTTCACACACACACAGATATACACATGTATAGAGAGATACACACAATTATAGATACATGTAGAGACATACACAGAGACAATGAGAAAAGAGATACACACAATTATAGATACATGTAGAGACATACACAGAGACAATGAGAAAAGAGATACACACAAAGAAATACATACATACACACACACACACACCTATACATTCACACACAAACACGCACACACACACCTACACACACAAATATATATATATATATATATATATACAGAGAGAGAGAGAGAGAGAGAGAGAGAGAGAGGATTGCCAACTGAAGTGGTTAGTTTACTATTGGCTCCAACTAACTGTAGGAGTTAGTCAAGAAGATAAACAAAACGATGTTTAAAGTTCAGAATGTTCGACATCGGAAGACACTGATGCATCTGTAAATTTATCGCCTGACAATGAAACCGATTTGTTTTATAATTACATTTTTAATACAATAAATTAATTTATGGTTATAATTAATAAAAACTAATTTTTCAAAAATTAATTTTATCGTAATTCTGTTATTACATGCCAAAGCATTTAAAATTATATTTATTAATTACTACTCAGTTTACATCCAATCAGGAATCATTTATAAAAAAAAACAACGTAATATTTCATTAAAAAATATCATTTAAGTATACGCTAAAATATTAAAATGTTGTTAAGGGGGTTAAATTTTGCCACTGTGACTTCAGATTCGAAATCAGCGACCAAAAAAAATCATGAAAATTATATACATCTTGATTGTAACATGATATGCAGGCTGTTTCACGAATAGGGGTTGTCAATAGGGAATGAAAGGAATGTTGCAACTCGGACCACCGATTCGTAATCAGTGACCCCCAAAAAACGAGTACAGATTTTAGGATCATTTACTTGAGTTTTTTACTTTTGGTCAGCTTTTTTGGAAACGGTCATTGACATCCTAGAGCCAGAGGTAAAGACTTCTGTTGGTAAGAACATCAATTGTTGGTATAAAAAGTTGTTCTGCATATTAACCATTTTTGAGAACACTAGGTACATCGTTAGTTTAAGTGTTAACAGACAATCATATAACAATATCAGTCACACCGGTATATATCGATACTTTTACAATTAACTTGGAAGCTTTCTTTAAGGAAATGTAAGTTAGAGTTAACAGTAAATGATTGTTGAAACCATGAACACTA
>JAGDQP010023468.1:0-29125 GCA_022664845.1 Lepisma saccharinum
TTCTACACCTAGAAACACTTCGCACCAAATACATCCAAAATAGATACGAAATCCACCACCCACTCTTCTATGACATACTCCTCTCGCATGAACACAGCAACACACTACCTCATCACGCTTCCATACCACTTTTCCTACTATTTACGCTCTACCGTCAAGTAACACCACCAAACCACACAGATTTAACACAGATCATAGATTACACCGTCGATAACATCCCTCAATATATTGCGCCTTCAACTGCACAGTGACCATTTCGAAAGCAAGGCCTCATCTGCCTCCATAACCGTCTAGAGTTGCCCCTAGACGAGAAGAACAGTAATCATTTGTTTTAAGTGTGCCAAAGTGTTGTGGCGTCTTTCCGCACCTCGCTTGCATCTCATCAGTTATCATCACTAGGAAATAAGTTACCCATCCTATATGAATGATTATGAGAAAACTCATAATGTCCAATCAAGTCTATTAAACAATAAAGTAATAAGATAAACAATACCTCTTCGCCATCCAACGTGAATAAATCCTCCCACTTCCTTCTATCTTCTCTTCCCAAGTAAATCATGTAGCCCTTTGGGGATGCTAGCTTCGGCTAGCAAAAAAAAACAAAAAATACGGTCACATTAGGATCGACGGCAGTTTTCGCTGTTTTTGCAGTCAAAGACTGATATTATTTATCACCCACAATCATTGGCACATCGCTGTCATGCCAAAGCTAACAGGAAAGCATACTCTTCCAACAGTAGTTTCTAAAACAGCATATTCAGCCACTCCAAAATATGTTTCATCGGGCACCTCATCAACAAGACGAAATCGCAATCAGCATTTCAGGTTCACGCTCTCAATCACCTCTACAACGTCATTCTGGCAGTTCTCCACCACATAAGAAATCTCATACTGGTACTGTATCCGACTCCGACTCAGATCATTCAATGAATATATCCGATTCAGAGCTTCTCAATCCACAAGATACTTCACATAAAACACCTTCTATTCATTATTTTCTCCTGACTAACTTTGATAGTAAATTTCAGACACCTAAAAGACTTCTGCAACGACTCCTGAAATTTGTTCCTCGAGAAAAGATCTCCCAAATAGTACCTACCAGAAATGACATTATCATTAAATCACCTGATGAACATTTAGCCAGTACTATCAGAAACAAGCACAGCTATCAAATTTTCGGCAGTGAAGCCAATCTTACTTCTATGAGCACCAGAACCACAAAAATGCCACCACCTCTACGCCGTCAATCTATGCTTTCTGTAGTGATTCGAGGAGTTGAACCAGATGTCACAGATTCTGAAGCCGAAACCGAACTTAAATCCGAGGGACACACTATCACAAAATGTCTGATAATCAAAACCAAAGAAGGAAACAGCAACTACATGATCCGAGTTTTAACACCACATCAGCCAACTATGCATAACTTACTATCCATAGGAGCCTTCATCTACAAACGACGCTACAGAGTTGAGCCTTCTCGCACTACTGCACCCATAAGTATTCGACGTGAGAACTGTCGGACGTATAATGCCCATGAAACCCGTTTCTGTCCAAACCAAGTCAAATGTGGATACTGCTCTGGCCCACATCAGACCAAAAACTATGACAACGCACAACAACCTCTGAAATGCAGCCAATGTGGTGAACAACATCCGACATTTTCATACAAGTGCAAAGGCCGTCCTCAACCAGAAGTTGACAATCCACATCTCACAGTTCCTCTTCGTCTTCCTGTTCAAACTCAAACCACATCTACTCTTCCATCACCCACAATAGAACAAATCATCGCCTTTATCACTCTCACACTTCAAAACCTCCACCCAGGGGCTCGAGATACCATACCCCATTATGTACAACAAGCAGCCTCTGAAGCCTTCAAAATCAAAGTAAACGCTACATACTCGGGACCCTACGTCTATTTCTCTGTCACACCTCACATGGACTTTGATTGACACCCTTAACTCACCAAATGCATCATCACTCATTCTTTCACTCACCATTCACCTTCATAATTGCACTGTAATCATCAATGTGGTGGAGAAGGGCTCATCTGTCTTTCATAAAGCCTAGAGCAGCCCCTAGGTAGAAGATTTAGTCACACATTAGTTCCGTATGTTCATTTCCATCGTCCATCTCATTATCGTTTGATCCCCATAAACCAATAAAGTCTGTATATACGCAAGACTTATAGCAACCTGATTTCAAGATTTGATAAATGAAGGATAATAATCAGGGCTTAAACATCCCTTAGACCAACCATCCTTACCACCAGATCTAACCAATTTTCTTTCCTTCTCTTCCCACAGCGAGGGCGTAACCCTCCAGAGGAAGCACCCCACACTGGTGACTACGAATACGCGATAAAAAAAGAATAGCTTTAAAAGATATAAAAAAGTTAAACACAGAAATCAGTGATTTCCACTGTAAAATAAATAAATCACAGCCATACTCAGTCCACTAATGGATGAGGCCTCTCCCTCTAAAGGGAGGAATTCCTCTACTGCTCGCACGTTCACCAGACAAATTAGGAAGGAAGAGCCGAAGCTCTTACTATGATTATCACTATCTTATTCACAGGACCTCCTCAATTGTCCTCACGAACACTAATTTTTTTTAGTTCCCTCCCCCTGGAAATCAAAGATGTGACCGCTCGCACTAAAGTCGAGCGTGCTATCAAGCAGGTTATGCACTAAATAATAATGTTGAAAATGTTTTATTCGTGCTCGTACCCGATTTCTTAAATTAAGGGAAGTGTAGAAAACGGTAGTTTATTAAAATAAAGTTTTCAATAATGAAATTTCCACACTTGCTTGTAAACTTAAGAGAAAAGTAAATTCCTCATTTTCCGATCTTAATTAGTATAATGACAGCATTCAAGGTTGATTTATATTAAGATTTAATACTAATATCGAGCAAGTAAGGACACTTTTTATGTTCTTTCCTCTCATCTGAGCTGGTACTATGCTTTCTTTAGGTAAAGTTAAGTTAGTTTACTTTATATAAGTCGTTAATAAATAAAGGTACTTTAACTAAGTTAATATTCTCTAAGAAAATACCTGTATTACAGAAAAAAATTAAGAACTTTGACATCCGTCTTAGAGGATAATATTCCGTAAGCGAAGTCAGCACAGGGAGTAAGTAAACATAGTGAATGAGTTAGGGCTGAATTTCATGAAAATTTATATACTTTAGTGTAGTTTCGTACTGTACGTTGAAGTTGGCGATGGAGACGAAGTGATTCAGGATTGCCAGTCCGTTGAAAATCTCGGTAGAGTTGTCTGGGGCGTCTGATCATGGTAAGATATTGTGGTGGAAGGTTAGGTTTGTATGGGTGGATTGTAGTTTTGGGGATGAATTTTTCTGAGGCTGTTTGTATGATGTCTGTTATATGATCGATTGATGTATATAGTTCATCTTCGGTAGTCGTTGTTGTGAGAGGTAAGATTCGGGTATGGATATATTCCCGGTAGTTGTCCCAGTCGGCTCGATCAAAGCGAAGTACTTGTTTCAGTGGTGGATTTTGTTGTGGAAATAGATTTTGTTGACATTTGAGGGTAGGTTTTACGGGTGCATGGTCACTGCCTATGAGATCAAGAACTTATACGGTGCTACTATTGGCAATGTTTGTTGAGGTTATGACAATGTCGGGTGTCGTATTGGCGATCGGTCGGGTTGGTTTGGGGAGTTGATGGATTGTACCGGTGGTTTGATATTCAATGAAATTTCTGAAGTGTGTTTTGTCTCTATCGGATCTACTACGTATTTTGATATCGGCCATTATGATGTAATTTGTGAAGGTATTTCATATATATGCAGAGTAATCATATGGTATAGGGTGACCTGGTCTGACGTATATGGTTGCTGGAGTGAGATAATTGTTTTTATAATATACAGTGGCTATTAGGTGCTCTGGCAGGTTTATAAGTGGAGGTGTATGTTGTCTATAGGGTACGGTAGTTGTGAATCCTATTGCAGTACCTAAATTGGCGCGGAGGGCTGGTAGAGTACTGTCATGTCTAAGTAATGTGAATCTAGAAATTTTGAACGGTTGACTGGTTTTCAAATGTGTCTCATTTAGTAAAAATGCCGTTGACGTGTTCCTCTAGAAGAAGTTGTTCGAATAGGAGTTTGTGTGTAGGGAGTGATCGAATGTTCAGGAAGAGTAATATTAAAGCCATGAACTTCAGGGTAGTCAGAGTAGATATGTTGTTGTAGCTAAACTGCGGTTTCATGAGCACTTGCAATCAAATGGGCATAAGCACAAGAATATATCGCATTGAAATTCACTTGTAGGATTGATTCGGCGGCGAGTTTGTTTGGTTCTGGTGGTGGTCTTGCTTTGCAGCGATAACCGAAGGTGGGATGTGATTTTCCGCAAGTGGTGCATTTCGGTGGATTTTTATGTTGGTGCAAGATTTCGTTATGTGAGGTCCTGAACAGTATCCACATTTGATGTAATTTTTACATTGTGATGTTGCATGTGTATTATATTGTTGACATTTCTCGCATCTGATCGGAAGTGGAGGTGGTGAATGAGACGGTTCGACTCTCTCATATAACTTTTTCTTGCTAGTGGCTGCAAGCAGCTGCTAGCACCCTCCGGAGGGCTATACCCTCTATATCGGGAAGGGGATTTAGAAGAGGTAGGAGGATAGGAAATAGAGATGGGCTGAGAGCAGTTACTTTATTTTATTATCCTTTATTTATTTTAAATCAATAAAGTGGGCCATTATGAGCATTCGCTCATAATCATGTAGATATGTTATATCTGATGATAATAGGATGTACGATGATGGTGAAATGAAGTACACATTACAACACTAGACACATATAAGACAAATGATTGATAATCTTCTGCCCAGGGGCAACTCTGGGCGTAATGGAAAACGGATGAAATCCTGTTAGTTTGACATGATTATTGTGCTATAATGAGAATGCGTCATGAGCGTCAATGGTTGAATATGTCAGGTTGTGATGGTAGTTGCTAGACTGCCGTTTCTAGGGGGCTGGTATGAAAATGGACGTAAGGGCCAGAGTAGGTAGCATGGAAATTGAGATGGAAGGTTGTTCGAGCTGCGTATTGGATTTGAGAGAGGACATGTGGTCGTCGTAGTGGATATAGGTTCTGAAGAGTAATGGTAAAAAACGTAAGAAGCTGTTCGAGGGTGATAGGTTGGGATGCTGAAGGTGGAGGTGTAGTGGGGTGTTGCTCTGTTGGTCGGATTGGTACGATAAATTCTGGCTTAATGGAATCTCCTGTCGGTCTGCCTTTACATTTGTAACTGAATGTCGGGTGTTGTGCTCCACAGGTAGTGCATTTTGGTGGCATTTGCAAGTTGGTACAGTCTTTTGTCTGATGTGGGCCGGTGCAATATCCATATTTACTTTCATTGGGACAGTTGATAGTGTGATGAGCGTTGTATAGCTGACAGTGTTCACAGCGGAATGGCAGCGGTGGTGGTGAATGCGACGGTTCGACTCTGTATCTTCTCCTGTATATGTATGCTCCATTGGATAATAGTCTGCTGATGATGAGTGATGACTCGAACCATGTAGCTAGGTGTTCCCAAAGAAGTTTTGATTCTAAGGCATTTCGTGATTCTAAGTCCTTCTAGTTTGAGCTCTTCCTCGGCTTCTTCATCGGTGATATCAGGATTTACACCTCTGATGACAACTGACAATGTAGGTGATTTACGTGGTGGTGGTGGTTGTCGCAATGGCTTACTGTCCAGTCTAGTCATTGTAGCTGTTTTCCCAAAAATCTCAAAGCTGTGTTTGTTGCGGATAGTAGTAGCCAAGTGAGGATCTGGAGTCTGAATGATAATTCCATTGCGAGTGGGAATGATTCTTGTGATTTTCTCTCGAGATGTATATTTGAGACATTGATGAAGAAGTTGTTTCGGGTTGCTGAACTTTGGATCGAAGTTGGATAGCAGGAAGGAATGTGTTGTGACTGCTGTTGATGATGAGAGTTCTTGATTTCCAATATCCATTGAATGGTCCGATTCTGATTCAGAGTCACTAATGGTGTGCGTCCTTTTGCTAGGCGGTAACTGTTGCGATGATTGCTAGCTGATGGTGAGCGTGAACGTACAGATGATGCGCTGGTAGCTGTTTCTAAGTAACTTCTCTGCTTATGAATGGTGCCTGTTGGTGAATATGACGGTGGATTGTTATAAAGTGGCGGTCCATGAATGATAGGTGGTAGATTTGGATGACGTCCAGAAGTTCCAAGTCGTTTCTTCTCTTTCATGAGGAGGGTTAGAATGAACACAGATGAAAAACGATGAGTCTTGTCTGTCAGTGATCAGTCTGTGCGATGAATACTGTCTTTAACTCGTACCCTCCGACACTGAAAAATGCCGTCAATCCTAGAGTGGCTGTATGCTTACTAATCTCTCCTGTGCGTCTGCTACATAGGGTCCTCGCTGGTAAGTTAACAAATCCACAGCTAGGCTAGGTTTAAGTGAAACAAAATCTGGCTATTTTGGCTCTGCTAACAAAGCGTTTGAACCGAAACACCAGTTTGGTAATCCTATCCTCATATAATTTTTAATGCAAATTAATAGCCATGGTGAGGCCATGACTATCACCCAATTAAGGGGTTACGCCCTTTCTGTGGGAAGTGGTTCGAGGAGAATGTTGGTATATTGGATTGGTGTTGGTCAAAGGGAATTGGTAAGAACTCTTTATTATATATTTCATCAGATTCGGAAACATTACGATTTTGCATCGTAATCATCAATTAGGGTGGGGATGAATGAAATCATGAAATTATGCTGTTCTTACACGCCACAAACACGACATACATACTGTTAGTAGAGACTAATGCATGTTATCTTCCGTCCCGGGGTATCTCGGGGCACTAATGAGAGACGAGATGAACCCAGTTAGTTGTAGATGGATTACTGTGCTCCAGATGGAATTATGAAATCTGATGGCTGTGGATCTGAGAACGGGGTCAGATAGGGGATTTCTGGATGGTTGTTGGGGAGTACTGTGAGATAAATGCTGATGAGAAGGGATATATGATTAGGGAGAAAGGGAGGATGGTTGATAGTATAGATGGCGTCATGATGCATGGTGTCAAGGAGTAGAGGATGCAACGTTTCGTAGCGTTTGGTAATGTAGCGTTGGCGTAGTGTTTCCAGATGAAATAGAAAGTGTGGGATTGTAATGCGGGCATAAAGGTCGACTGTGGGGCTAGGTAACTTTATTCTGTGTGCAATACGGAAGGCGTGGCGTTCAAGGATTTTCAATTTGTTATAGAATGTTTCAGGGACGGAGATCCAAGCAACATGACCGTAGGTGAGGACTGGGCGCAAAAATGCTTTATATGTATTTATGATGGAAATGGGTTTGAGGCCCCATGATGTCCCAGTGAGACGCTTAAGAAGATTGAGCCGGTTGTAAGCTTTGGCCGTGATGTGTTTCAGATGAGGGGTCCACGTGAGATGATGGTCATATGTTAAGCCGAGGTATTTGGCTGTTTTAGTAGGCTTGATGCGAGTATGATGAAGTGTGAGGTTCAGGCGGGCTGGGTTCCGTTGGACTTTAGATCGGTTTCTCGGTGGTATAAAGATGATGGCTTGGGTTTTGCTGGCGTTTATAGTGAGGTGCCAAGTGTTACACCATGTACTGAAGGCATTGATTGCAGTTTGTAAGGTTTGGTTGATTTGATGAACTGTGTTAGCTGTTGCTAGGAATGCGGTGTCATCAGCATATTGGTATATATGAATGTTAGATGGTAAATTAGGTAAATCAGAGCTAAAGAGGAGGTAAAGTAGTGGTGACAGAGCTGATCCTTGAGGTACACCGGTATTCAGAAATATGGGGTATGAGTTGGTGTTGTTGATGTTGATATAAGCGAGGCGGTTGGTAAGGAAGTTGTATATGTAGCGAATATATGAAGTGGGGAGACGAAAGTTAAGTAGCTTACAAATTAGTCCTTGATGCCAAACTTTGTCAAAGGCTTTTTCTAAGTCAAAGAGCACTAAACAGGAAGGTTTGCGGGTGTTGTAGTGATTTGCTATATGGTTTGTGAGGCGAAGGAGTTCGTCCTGAATACTGTAGCCAGGTCGAAATCCTGCTTGATAATCCGGAAGGAAATGGAATTCTTGGAGATGTTCATGGATTCGTTTTACAAGGATACGTTAAAGGATTTTTCCGAGGATGGATGTTAATTGAATCGTTTATTTCAGAAACCCGCTATCAGGCATCAGTGAAACATGGCTGATAGTGGGTTTCTGAGATAAACGATTCAATTGTATAGGGCGGTATGAGGAAACAGAATCGGGAGGTTTGTTAGGTTTTAGAAACATAAGCGTTTTTGAAGTTTTCCAATCAGCAGGGATAAAGCCGGTGCGTAGAACGAAGCTGAAGACTGCAGCAAGTAGTTGTAATAACCAGTGCGGTCCTTCCTTGATATGTTTATATGTGATACCGTCCATCCCAGGAGCGGTATTTCGTTTGTTTGCTGTAGTGATGATGATATCTTCAGCGCTGATCGGTGCTGTCAGAGGATTGTTGTCGTTGATCCGGTGATTTGCATGAGGTTGTAGTGCTGGTGCGTCAAGGTTTATACGATGTATCTGATGGTTTCTAGCTATGTCCGTTTGCGGCGGCGTGAAGATTTCCTGAAGATGAGCAGCGAATGCATTTGCTTTTTTCCTGTCGGTTTGTATAGGTTGGTCATTTTGTAAGAGTGGATACGTTGTTTTTGTGTATTTACCAGTTAGAATATTGAAGCGCTTCCAGAACTTCGTTGGATGAGCGGTATCTCGGAGCTGGTTGCATGTCTTGATCCACTGTCGAAGTTTATATGCATTCAAATAATTATGTACGGTACGATGGAGTTTGTCGATGCTGTTGCAAGGAAACTGGATTGCGGGTTCGGATGTAGTCACGGAAGTGTTGACGGTCACGGAAGTGTTGTGAAGTGAGATTGGTCATTGTTGCTGATTTACCGAAAATTTCAAGACTATGTTTGTTACGGATATATGTTGCAAGATTTGAATCAGGTGATTTGATAAGCATGCCATTGCGTCTAGGAATGATCTGGTTGATAGTTTTGCGTGGAACATATTTGCAGAGTTGGGCCAGAAGTTGTTTTGAGTTTTGGAATTTTGTATCGTAGTTACTGAGCATGAAGGTATAGAGTTGTTCAGAAGTGGTGGGTGATGTTTGTTTTGTGATCATAACGTCTGATTCCTTTTTCTTTCTCATTCTCGTGATTTACATGTTGTTTCTTGAGAGGTGGTGAATCTGGATGATTAGTAGTAGAACCGCGAACAGGAGTGCGTGAACGGGAGCGATGATCGGGTTTGTTTTCTTTTCTAGAACCTCGAGAATATTGAGCGGTTTGCCATGCGCCGTGTGTTGGAGTGTCAACCTGAGCCGGAAGTCCCTTGTGAAAACCGTCCGCCATATTATCAATCTGTCCTGCGGCCGAAGCCCGTGAAATAATGAGAATAAGAAAGATGAGATTGGGATTCAAAATGGCTGATGAGATTATCAGTCTTTGTGCAATGACTGCTGCCTCCAATTAACTTTCACTCTCCAACACCGAAAAGTGCTGTCGATCCTATTGAGATCGTATGTGTGCTGGTCTCGATTGTGCGTATGCAACACAACGTCCTCGAAAGCACGTTAACGAATCCCAGCTAGGCTAGGTTAAGCTATGTCCTCATATAACTTTTATTATTATTATTATTATTGCCAGCCCCTTAAGGGGACTAGCACCCTTCAAGGGGTACGCCCTTTATTTCGGGTAAGAGGAGTAGGATGAAAGGAGTAGTTTTCGGAAGGTAAGGAGGTCTAGGAGATTTAACAAAAAATTTATTATCCTTTATTTTGATAATCATGACATTATAAGCTTTGCTTATAATCATTATTTAAGGTTATGAAATCAGTAATGGTAGGGTGAGGAAATGAGCATGAGGTGGACTACAAGATCACAAACATTTAAGACGGACAGATGCATGATAATCTTCTCGCCCAGGGGCTACTCTGGGCTAAATGTTAAGACAGGTGCGGCCCTGTTAGTACATTGATGAAAATGATGATGATTGATGTGGTGAATGATAAGTGAGGAGCTGTCAATGTCAAGTTCAAACTTCAGTTTCCAGTGGGTTGGTATGAATATGAACATATGGACCAGAATAGGTGGCGAAGAGGTTAGTATGGAGAACAGTACGGGCGGCGAATTGTAGGTGTTGTAGTACGTCTGGACGTTGGAAGGGGTAGAGGTTTTGGAGTGCAACAGTGATGAAAGTCAGGAACTGAGCAACTGTGATGGGTTGTGACATAAATGTAACGGGTGTAGTCGGAGGTTTGTTTTCGGGAAGACGGATAGGTACAACAAGTCCAGGGTTAGCAGGGTTTGGTTCTGGGCGGCCTTTACATTTGTAACTGAAAGTAGGGTGCTTTTCTCCACATGTGTTACATTTGGGAGGTTGTTGAAGATTACTACAGTCCTTGGTGTTATGTGGTCCAGTACAGTAGGCACAGGTTGGACTGTTAGGACAAGCAGAAGTATGGTGTGAATTGTAGATCTGGCAACGTTCACAACGGACAGGTAATGGAGGCGGAGAGTAAGATGGTTCAACTCTGTAACGTCTTTTGTAGATGTATGCGCCTGTGGTTAGTAAGTCGTTGATTGTCTCTTGATGATTTGAGAGTACTCGAATCATATAACTGGCAATCCCTGTCTTTGTTTTGATGTGTAAACATTTAGTGAGTATGTGACCCTCAGCTTGTAGTTCTTTTTCTGCCTCCTCGTCAGTTATCGTCGGATCCACACCACGAATCACAACAGATAGCATGGGTGATCTTCGTGGGGGTGGTGGATGTTTCAGTGGTTTATCCTCTAGGCGAGTAAGTTTTGCAGTTTGACCAAAGATCTGGAAGCTGTGTTTATTACGGATTTTTGCTGCGAGTTGTTGGTCAGAAGATTGTATAATGATGCCGTTTCTGGTTGGTATTAGTCTTGAGATAGCTTGACGAGGTATATATTTTAGAAATTGATTTAGTAGCATCTTGGGAGTTTGAAATTTTGAATCATATCCAGTTAGCAGAAATGAGTAGGAAGTGGTCTGATGAGTGTACGCTGGTTCAGTTTGGTCAATGATGTCCATGAATTCATTATCGGATTCAGAGTCGCTAATCGTATGAGTCTTCTTTGGCGGTGGTGATGCTGATGTGGTTCGTCCTGATTTGCTGTCTGAGGATGATGGATTTTGGTCGATGTTCCGTTTCTGTTTTGGTATGGCGCCTAAGGAATAATGAGGAGGATCTACATATGCAGGTGGACCTGGAACTGTCGTAGGAAGATTGTGACGTCCTATGCGTTGTTTGTCTGACATGTCTGTTAACTGTGGGAAGCAGTGAAGGCCATAGGCCGCGATGAACAGTAGAACCAACAGAATGATGAATGGTAATAATCACTGTGGCTCCCCTAAGAGGCAGCAATATGTCCTCTTGGTGATGTCGACCTGTGTTAAACAAACAAGTCCTCCACAAAAGCTGAATGATCAAAAACACTCGTACTAAGACACTGGTACTATTAATTAATTTAACTTTCTATTTAAAATTATTAGAATAATTGAACTTAGGAAGTTTACGGAAATAAAGTTAATACAATTCTATTATATATTATTCCAGATTTCATTACCTTTCTCTCTTTTAAAAAAGCACGGTGTCTAGCTAATCATTTTCGCACTGCTGCCATCTATTAGCCATTCTATCAGACAACTGAGTAAAGATTAAAGCATTTGAAATATACGAAAGCGTAGATAATTCATTTTTAAAAATTTAAATTAATGTACTAATGCGATATTTAAATTCCTTTTGTTAAAATTCTGATAAAGTTACATTCATTTCATTTCTTAAATGCTGAAGACCTTACAGACAAAAAAAGATGTAAGCGAAGTTCGGTCAGTCTCCAGCGTCCCCCGACATATCCAAAACTAACTGATGCTATCTAAGAGAATTCGTCTAATGTTTTCATAAACTCACACAGGAAGGATAGTCCCCCGGAATCCTCCCCCGACAAATCCAACACTAAATGATTATCTAAGAGAAGATTATAGCTGGAAAATATACTTCCCCTTTCACTGTATATAATAAAAAGTCGCCTAATGTTTTCATAAACTCACACAGGAAGGATAGTCACCCCCGGCATTCCCCCCACAAATCTAATACTAAATTATATCTAAGAGAAAATCATAGCTCGAAAATATAGTTCTACTTTCACTGTCAGTAAGAATAAACTCACACAGCGGGGGTAGCCCCAGCATTCTCCCCAACAAATGCAACACTAAATTATAGTACCTAAGAGAAACTCATAGGTGAAAATATACTTCCACTTTCACTGTCAATAAGAATAAACTCACACAGCAGGGGTAGTTCCCCCAGCATCCTTCCCGACAAATGCAACACTAAATTATGATACCTAAGAGAAAATCATAGCTGGAAAATATAGTTCTACTTTCACTATCACTAAGAAAAATCACCTAATGTTTTCATAAACTCAGACAGCGGGGGTAGTTCCGCGCCATCCCTCCGACAAATCTACAAGCATTGTCTGTAAATAATCAGCTAGAGAATTCGATAGAGGAAAGAATCTGCTTATAATACCTTGTTTAGATTAATAGCATTTTGTCGATGGTAAAATCATGTGTAAAACTTGTTTTCAGACTATCAAAGTTAAACTGCTTGTACTAGCATTGTTTGTAAACAATCAGAAAGAGATCTCCATAGAGTAAAGAATCTACTTCTTACGTGTTAGAGGATTAAATTATTAAAAAAATGGACATAAATGAATTAATTTTATTGTCACATTTTGTAGATTAGTTCTACCATCATTCTGTTATAGTTTAAAAAGTGATACGTACTAGTACCATACTATATATATTAATAAAAAAATAAACTCTTAAAGCTACCATACGTTTAAACTTAAGTAAGGCAGGTTCGATCTATTATAGGGCGTGTTCGGAAATAGATAACGAAATTCACGGAATGTACGATCTTAACGATGAAAATTATTTTCGTGAAATTCGTTTTCTTCGTAATTTCCGAACGCTCCGGTTTCCGTTGTCAGGGTAACGATAGACACCGACTCTCATGTATAACAAAGAAATAAACGAAAATAGAAGATGTGGTTATAAGTAGGGACATGAGGCTCAAAATACAAAGCAAGTTAGTTTCTTGGAGAGATTCTCTTCCAACAATAACGTTATTTACGAACATGTAAGGCCTTTCTTTGGAGAAATATCTTCTATTCACTTCAAATTTAATTTGTTACAGTTGTATAACGAACGTAGCATTCTACTCGTTGCATTTGGTCAATAGTAGAATAAACCGATTCTCTTAGATACAAGAATTATCTGGCTGAAGTTCCTACATACTTCTATATCCTTCATAATTTCCATGACTTTGCCAACTAAGTCACATTTACGGCACAAGAAAAATGTTCCAATTACAGAAAATATTTAAAATAAATTGCAAGGAATTAACATTTAACGTCTTAGTCAAATTGTATTGCCAAGAAGAGAAACCAATGTATAGTTGAGCAAAATTAAGCCACTTTGGGAAACTATTTTTATATGGGCCAGTTTAGTAGCTTTGGACTTCGGCCCGTCACGATTGGCCTTTAGCTGTTAAAATTCACACTCATGCCCCTGCCGGGACTCGAACCCGGGACCTTCGAGCCGATGGGCTATCGCCGCAGACCGATCGGCCGACAGACAAAACAACTATTTTAATAAATACTTGATAAGAGTCAACCTTATATCGCGCTCAGCCTCAGATGTCTACAGGCCACAACTAAAATTCAATTCAATTCCATCTTATAGAAATCTAATGCTGTTTGCGGATTACAATTTAAACCAGAAAAAACGTGGTGCATTCAGGCTTTATAAAAGCTAAAACAGCATGCTTTCCTTCAAGAACTTGTTGTTTAACTGAAATCATTAAAATAGTTTGTCATAATACACAGAACTGGAAAGTTTCTTTCATAAACGCGATAATTTTGTACTATACCTTATTCTTTCTTTTACTCAAAAAGCCTCTAGAAAAAGCAGTCTTCAATAGTTTCAGCTTTTATTGGTGGTGCTATCTAGTGTCAATCGTGATATCTAACAGCAATCCACAGCTCG
This sequence comes from Lepisma saccharinum, assembly GCA_022664845.1. Lineage (NCBI taxonomy): Eukaryota > Metazoa > Arthropoda > Insecta > Zygentoma > Lepismatidae > Lepisma > Lepisma saccharinum. The sequence goes on from JAGDQP010023468.1 coordinate 14,157, forward strand.
AAAAAGTGTTAAATATGGGAAAGTAAAGATAAATCAATTGTTTAAGATAAACCGTTGTATTAATCTGCTATGTAAATTAGTTGTGTCAAAATTATTCCCTACTGCAGAAATAGCAGCCATGGCAATACTTTTATACCTCTAGATGAAGCAAAATAAGATTACGTGATGCGAAACGAGGTAAATGTATCATGCGGATGGTGGCCTTGTTAATTTTAACGAAGTTCACGAAGTCAGAGCTAGTTCGTTTCGTGCGCGAACGAAATTAACTGAGAGCGACTTTCCGAACGGCTAGCTAAATGAGCGAACTTCACGAAAGTGGTTTCCGAACGCTTCGTGAGAGAACGAGATTAACGAGTTAAACTCGTTCGTAGTTTCCGAACGAGCCCATAATTTGCTATTATATGAAGAGGTTTTCTCTAGAGGAAAGAATCTTCTTCTTCTTCTTCTTACAGGAAAGGGGATTAAATTATAAAAATGAATTGATTCTAAAGTAATACTGAATCAGGTTTACTTGCTTTTCTTATAATTTCGGAAACATCCCTATTTGAAAAGGACGGATACAAATATAACATGGAACAAAACAGGTGTTTCAATTGGATATTTTCCGAAATCGAGAGCAAAAAAGAAAACGTTATTCTCAATTTAAACATACAAAATCTATTTGATTAAGGTTGCCTCTACTATAATATTATTCAACTTTCCTCCACATATTTCGAAGGGACATTTTCTACACCGAGACACACTTCACACAAGTATTTTTATATTGATTTTCTATGATATATGATTCAAATTTCTACAACTCACACTAAGCTCACATACTTTCTACAATTAGAAGCTACCTATATTCCTATCGCTTCAAAATGTTCTTAAAAGATGAAAAGAAACACTAACTTAACACTTGTTAAGTTATCTTACTTACGTTTTACTCCCATTTTCTGTAATAAACAGGTAGATGTTTTCCGTACAGTAAAGAATCTTCTTGTACAAAAGAGAATTAAATTATAAAAATGGATATAAATAATTTGATTGTACCCAAATGTAAGGAAGCATTAAATGAAAACGGGGTATATCCTCCCCGATTACAGTTGACCATTTGCAAAAGCACTTTCAATAAAGATGAGAGCCACTCAAAGTTAAGCGATTTGGCAAGCTGTCACAAAAATCATCCGTTATATTTATTAACACATCTTTCAATTGGTTACTCAACCAAGTCAGATTCACTTCATTTCCAACGCTGAGCGAAAAAATCGTTGAAGTTAACCAAATCGATTATACTCTCAGATTAGATTCGTTTCCAACCCTGAACGATCAAATCCCTATATGTGTCTTACAGCCGTGTACATACAACTAAATGAATCTTGTAAAAATGCCCGCTAGATGGTGCGCGGTTAAAAGTGAAACTTAACTAAGCAATTTAAAAGGTCAAAGTGTTCTTATAGTTATTATTTTTGTATGTTTAAATGTTATTTAACATATATTATACCTGTATTAAACATTAATTAATTAGAAACATGTGTAAACGATTTTTTGTTCTGGAAAAATACTAACTACAGCATGAATTTAATATACTTTCATATTCTATAAGAAAAGGCTAAAAAATCACCAAAACATCACACAGATCTGGGAAAATCACTGTTGCCATACAGTTTTAGTACCAGTTTTTTTGCTCATTGGATTTCAGTGGAGGACTTTGTTTTTAACAAGTCGACATCACCAAGAGGACTTATTGCTGTCTCTTAGGGGAGCCACAGTTGCCATTATCATTCATCACGACTGTCGACAGATCCTTCAACGACGTCACTGTGACGGTCCTGTCACATGTGATATTTCTGACTATATTTTTATGTCTGTATCTAGTCATTCAGGAAACACTATCAACTAATATGACTACTCATCATTCTGGCAGACATCATCTACCACAACAGGTTCCAACACTACCTTATTCTGATCCTCCATCGTATTCAGCTACCATAAAAACAAGAACAAAGGCACATCAAAAACGCACTACCGATCAACTAGCTTCATCCAGCATGGACAACTCCAGACGATCATCAACTTCTCCTCCGACTAAGAAAACGCACACTATCAGCGATTCAGGTTCCGATCATGAAATGGCGCACAGTGATTATGCAGACTCTCTCTTAGGATCTACCAATAATTCAGTTACTTCCTATCTACTTACAAATTTCGACCCCAAATTTGAAAATACCAAACTGCTGTTCCAACAATTTCTGAAATATGTATCAAGAGACCTCATTGTCCGCATCATTCACACACGTAATGGAATCATAGTAAAATCTTCCGATCCTAACCTAGCCACAAGATTACGAGACAAACATAGCCTGGAAATATTCGGAACTTCTGCAAAATTCACTAAACTTAATGCTCCTAGCTTGAAACAACCACCACCTCCACGCAGAGCACCAATGTTATCTGTAGTAATACGAGGGGTCACTCCAGATTTAACAGATGAGGAAATTATACAGGAACTTAAAACCGAAGGCCATCTTCTATCAAAATGCATCCGTATTAAAACCAAACTCGGCACACCTAGCTACATGGTGCGTGTCCTGACCAATCATTCAGAAACCATCACTAACCTCCTGACATCTGGAGCCTATATCTATAGACGGCGTTACAGAGTAGAACCTTCTCATTCACAACCTCCACTACCAACACGATGCGAACACTGCCAACAGTATAATCATCATACAACATCTCAGTGTCCAAATACACCAAAATGTGGATACTGTACAGGATTACACAGCACCAAAGACTGCCCAAATCTCAACCAACCACCGAAATGCAATACCTGCAACCATCAACATCCTACCTACAGTTACAAATGTAAAAACAGACCAGAACCTAATCCAGGACTCGTTTTACCTCTTCGCCCTCCAGAGACTAAAGCATCCCAGTCGCCAGTCCTCTCCCCATCACAACCTCTTACCATCGACCAATTTCTTTCGTTCATCACCATTACCTTGCAAAACCTATATCCATTCCAAAGAAACAACGTTCTATCCCAACTCCAATTCGCAGCCCGCTCAGTCCTCAACATGAATCTCCAACCTACCTATTCCGGTCCTTACATCTATGTACACACAAACCCACTAGAAACTGCAGTATAAGACAATGATACTCCCTATCATTATTCTCATTCTCATTACATTTTCTATCACCTATCACCAGCATCACAACAAAGTCTCCCATCAGTGTTCGACAAGGGCTCATCTGTCTCTCATCACACCCAGAGTCGCCCCTGGGTAAGAAGATTCACCCTCGCCTGTCCGTTTTAATGTTTGTGACGTAAAATTGCACTTCATCCCCATTACTCATTAGCCATCATAATCATGGATCCTGAACCAAGCATATGATTATAAGCGTAATGCTTATAATGGAAACCATTTATTTAAGATATTAATAAAATAAAGGATAAATACATTTTGTAATCTCCCTTAGACCACCCCCAATCCTACTCATCCTCCTCTCCTATACATCCCTTCCCTATAGAGAGGGCGTAACCCTCTAGTGGGTGTTAGTCACTCCGGTGACTAACAAAAGAGGCCTTATGCCTCTCGCGAAAAAAAAAATCACTAAAACATAACTAAACCTAGCTCAACTTTGGAAGGTTAGCGTGCTTCCGAGGACCCAGTGTAGCATACGCACAGGCGAGAAAGGCACGTGTACCGCCAAATTGAGATCGACGGCAATTTTCATTGTCGGAGGGCGAAGTTAGCTAGAGATAGCAGTCATTGCACGAAGACTGATCATCTCATCAACCATTTTTATTCTTGTTTTTCTGCTTTTTTCTCCCACCATTTCACGGGCTTCGGCCCCGGGACTGACAGACAATATGGCGGACGGCTATCACAAGGGACATCCGGCTCAGGTTGACACTCCTACACCCGGCGCATGGCAAACGGCTCAATATTCCAGAAATTCGAGAAAAAAAACCAAAACTGATCAACGCTCCCGTTCACGCACTCCTATTCGTGGTTCTACAGGATCTACTAATCATCCAGATTCACCACCGACAAAGAAACAACATATACATCAAGGGAACGAGACTGAGAACGAATCTGACGCTATGATCACTGAACAAACATCATCAACCGTATCACATATCGCATCCGAACAACTCTATACATTCATGCTCAGTAATTATGATACTAAATTCCAGAACTCAAAACAACTTCTAGCACAACTTTGCAAATATGTTCCTCGCAAGCTTATCAGTCAGATCATTCCTACACGAAACGGCATGCTTATCAAATCATCTGATCCAAATCTTGCATCATTCATCCGTAACAAACATAGCTTTGAAATTTTCGGTAAATCAGCCACTATGACCAGTCTCACTTCACAACGCACCAAACAACCACCACCACCACGAAAACCACCAATGTTATCAGTAGTCATCTGCGGTGTCGATCCAACTTGGACGGAAGAAGAGATCACTGAGGAACTACGTCAGGAGGAATATGAATTCACTAAAGTCATCCGCATAAAATGCAATTCTGGCCCTACCTATCTAGTTCGAATTCTCACCACATCACATGAAACTATCAATGATCTTTTAACTTTAGGAGCCTACATCTATCGTAAACGACACAGAGTAGAACCGTCACGCACTGCACCACCTATTCCAATCCGCTGTGAGAAATGCCAAAGCTATAATTCACATCCAACCCATCAGTGCACCAATCAGCCTAAATGCGGTTTCTGTACAGGTCCACATTCAACACGTCAATGTCAGAATATGCAACTACCTCCTAAATGCTCCACTTGTCACCAACCACATCCTACCTATAGTTATCAATGCAAAGCTAGACCACCACCAGAACCTGAAAAACCTGATCTCATCGTACCACTCAAAGTCTCCGACCAAACTCTCGAACCCGAAACCAACATCGAAAAACATCCTATCTTAAATCAACCTCTCACTATCGAACAAATGCTATCATTCATCACTTTGACCTTACAGAATATTCAACCTGCTCATCGACCTCATATTCTTCAACAAGTTCAAGCAGCTGCAAAGCAAGTTTTTCAAGTTACATTCCATGCAACGTACTCGGGTCCATATGTGCATTTTGTTACCGTACCACCGAAACAATCTACCTGATCATCTCAACCAATTCACCGTTCACGTTATTATGGATTTAGTTATATTATTTGTAAATATCAGCTCACTTATCCAACATAAGCCTCTTTTCGAAACACTCTTACTCGAAGAAAAAGCCAACGCATTCCTCCTCAACGAAACCCATCTCACTTCTCGATCATCCTGCAAAATTTCTGGTTATCGTCTTCATCATCACGAAAGCACCATACCTGCATTAAGAGCCAATGGCGGAGGAGCACTAGGACACAAACCTAATATACCACATCGTCTCCATCACGTCCCTAATATGCAACTACCTGAACATCTCATAAGCACACTCTACTTCAAGAATCTCTATATCACGTTAGTTACAATCTATGTACGCCCTGGTCATCCCATACCTTTGCCATTCTTTCAATACATTGCTGACAATTTCAGAAGCTATATCATTATGGCCGATATAAACATCCATAGCCGATCTGACCGTCAACGCACCCAATTTACCACATTTATCAATACATCTACCAACGGACTCCTACAGCCACTCCCTAAACCCACCCGACCAATTTCACAAACAACACCCGATATAGTCATCCTCTCCCCCAACCTCACCAACCGTACCAACATTGAGGTTCTGGATACTGTAGGCAGTGATCACGTTCCTATTAAACTCACCATCCACCGCAATCCCACACCTCAACCTACACCTATTCCCCAACGCACAAATATCCGCTATGACCTCGCCGATTGGAATAACTACAGGAGCTACATCACCAGCCATCTACAGAACGCTCAGGAACCAACTACAGAAGATGAACTATACCAAACACTGGATACTATCATCACCACTCTTCAAACAGCCTCAGCTCATTATATACCTACTACAAAATCCTCACCTCACCGACCAAAACTCCCTCCTCAATACCTCACCCTCATAAGACGATCAAGACAGCACTTCCGAGACTATATTAGAACCCGTAATCCAGCGTCACTACATCTACATCGACAACTTCAACGGACTGTACATAATTACCTGAAGGCCTACAAGCTTCGGCAGTGGATTAAAACCTGCAACCAACTAAGAGATACTGCACATCCATCGAAGTTTTGGAAACGCTTCAATACTCTAACTGGAAAGCGTACTGCCACAATATATCCGCTGCTCCAGAATAACGAACCACTACAGTCAGATCAGGATAAAGTGAACGCTTTCGCCACTCATCTTCAGAAGATATTCACGCCGCCGAATACCGTCATCGCTAGAAATCACCCTGTTCATCGCATCAACCTCAACTCACCAGAACTGCAGCCTAACGCTGAACATCAGATCAACGTAGAGAAGCAACTTACGTCACCAATCACGGGCCTGGACATCACCACTACAACAGCTCACAAAAGAAATACCGCTCCTGGATTGGACGGTATCACATACCGGCATATACGAGAAGGACCTCATCAACTACTACGACTGATTGCTGCCATCTTCAACTTCGTACTACGAACAGGATATATACCAACCACCTGGAAAACTTCAAAAACTCTCATGTTCCTTAAACCTCACAAACCTCCCGATTCCGTCACATCCTACAGACCAATACAATTAACCCCCACCCTTGGCAAAATCCTTGAACGCATACTGGTCAAACGTCTCCACCTACACCTCCAGGAACGTCACTTGTTGCCAGACCATCAGGCAGGGTTCCGCCCAGGATACAGTATTCAGGACCAACTCCTTCGTCTCACCAACCATATCACGAATCACTACAATACCTGCAAACCATCCTGTCTTGTTTTATTTGATTTAGAGAAGGCTTTCGACAAAGTATGGCACCAGGGCTTGCTCAGAAAACTCCTACAATTTCACCTTCCTGTTGCTTACATTCGATATATTTACAACTTTCTCTCAAATCGTATCGCTTATATAAACATCCACAACGCCAGCTCATACCCTATATTTCTCCATACAGGTGTTCCTCAAGGATCAGCACTATCACCTCTTCTCTATTTACTCTTCAGTACTGACTTGCCCACATTACCTCCAAATATTCATATCTTCCAATACGCAGATGACACAGCATTTCTCGCTACTGCCAACACTATCCAACAAATTAACAAAACTCTACAGACTGCCATCAACTCGTTCAGTCACTGGTGTAACACTTGGCAACTTACCATAAATGCCAGTAAAACACAAGCAATAGTTTTCTTACCACCGAAACAACGCTCTAAAGTTCAACACAATCCCACTTGCCTCAATCTCAGACTAAACCAGACTCGCATCAAACCGACAAACACTGTTAAGTATCTTGGAATCACTTATGACCGTCACCTCACATGGACTCATCATTTAAAATATCTTACAGTTAAAGCATACAACCGCTTAAACCTTCTCAAACGTCTTACAGGAACAACATGGGGTCTCTCACCAATAGCCATCCTAAATACTTATAAATCATTCCTCAGACCTGTACTTACATACGGACACGTTGCTTGGATATCAGCCCCACTCACTCTTTACAATAAGTTGAAAATTCTCGAAAGACATGCCTTCCGCATTGCTCACAGAATCAAACTACCCAGTCCCACAGCCGATCTATACGCCCTCATCACCATTCCCCACATCCTCTACCATCTCGAAACATTAAGACAAAAGTACATCATCAAACGCTACGAAAATTTCCATCCACTACTATTGGACACACTGCATCACGATGCTACCTTTCATCCACAACATCCACCGCTAAACACTTGTCCCATTTCACTACTCATAAGTATATATCTTTCCACACTCCCCGATAATCATTCGGAAATACCTCAGCTTACCCCCTTCTCAGCCCCGCGGCCACCTGATTTCATAATTCCATCAGTCGCACAGTAATCCATTAAGACTAACAGGGCTCATACTGTCTCCCATCAGTGCCCCGAATTGCCCCGGGGACAGAAGATAACATGCATATGTCTACACTAATACTTCCTCTGTTGTGATTGTGGCGTGCTAGCACTTCATCTTTCATATATTGTCATCCTCAGCTTCCACTAAATTAATGATTACGATGAAAAATCGTAATAGTCCTGAGTTTGTTAAAAATAAAGAAATAAAGTATAGTTCCTATAAAAGCTCACAGCCCATCCACATTTCCAAACTCCTTCCATTCCTCACTGATTCCTTCCCAAAAAGAGGGCGTAACCCTCTAAGTGGGTAGTAGCCTTGGCCTAACCATGGCTATTTGTATTAAAAAAATCACTAAAAACTCAAAGCCCTACATGAATCAATCCGACCTTCCAAACAAGTTACCTATCTTGGACTAATATTTGACCATCATCTCAGCTGGCGCCCCCATCTTCAGAAGATCATTACAAAAGCTAAAAACCGACTTAACCTTCTTAAAAGACTGACTGGAACAAGCTGGGGACTGAAACCAAACACAGTAATCAACACTTACAAAGTTTTCCTGAGACCTGTGTTAACATACGGATTTACAGCCTGGATCGCAGCCGACCACCCAATATACAAGAAACTACAAATCCTCGAACGCCATGCCCTGAGAACCGCTCTCCGCATAAAACTACCAAGTCCGACACGAGAGTTGTACGAAAGAATTACATTTCCCCATTTATTATTACACCTCGAAACACTCCGAACCAAGTACATTACAAAGAGAATGGAAACACAGCACCCATTATTCCAAGACATACTTGAATCACATGATCACAACAACACAAACGCCAAACATAAACATTCACCGCTATCATTACTATTCACTTTATATCACTACACATTACCACCTAACCATCCAGACTCTGACATCATCACAGCATATCGTTCGCAAGCCACCCCTCACTATATCGCACCCTCATCAATTGCAATGTAACCCATTAGTGTATTAACAGGGCTTCATCCGTCTACATTAAGCCCAGAGTCGCCCCTGGGCAGAAGAATCATGATTACATTCGTCTTAATTGTTGCCAAAGTGTTGTGACGTGAAATAGCACCTCACCTCCATCATCCATAACATTATCAAGATTATTCCTCACCTAAAATATGTTTATGAGCAAAGCTCATGAAGACCAAAACGTTTAGATGATATGTTATACTAAAGAATTAACAAAATAAAGTAAAAACAATTAGCCCATCAATTTTTTGCAATTCCAATCCTTTTCATCCAACTTCCCATCCCAAATAGAGGGTGTAGCTCTCTGGGGGTGCTAGCTTCAGCTAGCAAAAAAAAAATCACTAAAAGTCATCACTAAAGCCAAGAACAGACTGAACCTTCTGAAACGTCTGACCGGGACAACCTGGGGATTAAAAGCTGACACAGTACTCAACACATACAAAGTATTTTTACGACCTGTGCTAACATACGGATTCACAGCCTGGACCGCTGCTCCTCATCGCATATATCACCAACTTCAAATACTGGAAAGACACGCACTACGGATTGCATATCGAATCCAACTACCTAGTCCCACAAGAGAACTATATGAACGACTTACATTTCCACACTTACTGCTACATTTAGAAACACTACGTACCCGTTACATTTCAAACCGCTTTGACTCACAACACCCCTTGTTTCACGACACACTCAGTACTCACGAGAACACCAACGGTATTCACACCCATGTCACTCCACCACTTTCCCACTTACTCACACTATATCAGAACACACTCCCACACAATCATCCAGACTTAGCTCTCATTACTGCATATAGTCCACGTGATACACCATCATATATTGCACCCTCATCAAATGCACAGTGACCATCAATGTACTAACAGGGCTTCATACGTCTTCCATCAGGCCCAGAGCCGCCCCTGGGCAGAAGATAATCATCCACTCGTCTGATTACATAAGTGTTGTGGCGTGAATCTGCACCTCACCATCATCATAACTGATCACTGATTACCCAACCAATAATATGGTTATAAGCTAAAAGCTTATAATGGCCTCAATGATATTAGATGCAATAAAATAAATGATTCAAAATATATAAAAGTCCCTTAGCCCACATACCTTTTCATATTGCCCTATATCCAAATATCCCTTCCCGAATAAAGGGTGTAGCCCTTTGGGGGTGCTAGCTACGGCTAGTAAAAAAAAATCACTAAAACATACTCAAACCTAGCCTAGCTGTGGGTTGTCAGCGTTCTTACCGATGACCTCGTATTGCATACGTACGAGCGAGAACAAAACGTGCACGACCACAGTAGGATCGACGGCATTTCTCAGTGCCGGAGGGTACGAGTTACTTTGAGAAAGCAGTCATTGCACAGAGAGTGATCATCATTGTATCATGTCTAACCCACACAACAAATCATCATCCGGCAAACATGTCTTACCACCAGTAGTACAACGATCTACATCCTCTAAATCAGCATCTTCAGGAGCCACACCAAAACATAAACGGAGTACTGAGAAACTTGCACGTTCCAGTTCACAATCTCGCTCACCTGATATTAATCGCCAAGGAAGCTCACAGTCACCACCTTCAAAAAAGTTCAATACACGCCAAGACTCTGATGCAGATTCAAATCATGATCATCAAATGTCTCTCACCGATTCCGACCATGAAGGTGTACAGAGTTCCAGGATCTCTTCAGCATCTAATCATTCATTTCTGTTGACAAATTTCGATACCAAATTTCAAACACCAAAACAACTATTCATGCAATTTCTAAAGTACGTACCTCGAGGCACCATCTCTCGCATTATACCAACCAGAAATGGAATCATTGTTCAGTCATCCGACGCCAAACTTGCTACAACCATCCGTAACAAATACAGTTTTGAAATCTTCGGAAAACATGCTAAATTGACACCACTAGAAAACAAACCGATACGCCAACCACCGCCACCACGTAAACTTCCTATGCTATCTGTAGTCATTCGAGGGGTAGATTTAGACTTTACAGACTCAAAAGCAGAAGACGAATTAAGGCAAGATGGACACATTATCACCAAATGTCTCAGGATCAGAATACAACAGGGTACATCCAGCTATATGGTCAGAGTCTTAACAAATCATCAACAAACCATCGACAATCTTCTAGAACGAGGCGCATACATCTACAAAAAACGCCATCGAGTCGAAACATCCCGAACTTCACCCCCTCTTCCTGTGCGCTGTGAGAAATGTCAAACGTACAATGACCATTACACTAAAGATTGTAAAAACACACCCACATGTGAATACTGTTCGCAGCAACATCAAACAACAGCTTGCACGAATCTTCAAAATTCACCTAAATGCAACACCTGTAGTGAAGCACATCCAACATATAGCTACAAATGCAAAGGCCGACCTACTCTAGCACCTGACGAACCTGCATACATAGTACCATTACGCTTACCTGAGAAAACAACACAACCACCTATCACTTCTGCACAACAGCAAATCACCATTGAACAAACCTTAGCAATCATCACCCTCGCTTTACAAAACACATTTCCATTTGATAGATCTAGACTTATTCAAGAAATTCAATCTGCAACAGCCACCATTTGAAGCTAAACTTCCAAGCAACATATTCAGGACCCTACGTTCATTTCACTGCACATCCAATGAATTCTGCAGACTAGCATCCCTATTCCTTTCACATTGTCATTCACGACTATCACTTCACCTATCATCACCATTGCAGCACTGTAATCATCAATGTTCGACAAGGGCTCATCTGTTTTCCCATTAATGTCTAGAGTCGCCTCTAGACGAGAAGATAATCACGCATCTGTTCTGTTCATTATTGTGACGTATACGTGCACATCATCACCATCCTCCATCACATTGTCACTCTGATCACCATAACTGCAATATGGTTATAAGCGCAAAGCTTATAACACCCTATTATTATTGATAAAATAAATAAATGATAAAACGTGCTTCAACATCCCTTAGACCATCCAACTGACCTCTTCCATAACCCAACTAGTCCTCTATAGCCTCCCTCCCGAAAAGAGGGCATAACCCTCTCAGCGGGTTTTAGCCACGGCCTCACCGCGGCTAATTTGCAAAAAAAAAATCACTAACGGACTAGAGTAGCCTCTAGTCCAGAAGATTATCAGCCATTCGTCTCTCAATGTAAAAATCACTAAATCATAACTTGACCTAGCCTAACTTTAGATGGTTAGCGTACTATACGAGGACGTTGTGTAGAACACGCACGAGTGAGAACAATACGTGTACGTCTAAATTGGGATTGACGGCTTCTTTACAGAGTCGAAGGGTGGAGTTAGTCTGAGTGACCACTGCAGTCATTGCACAGTGACTGATCATTTCTGTTATCATCACACCCAACATTAGAGCTAAAGGACAATTCATCGTGAAACTCTGCACATATCTGACAACAATACTAGGGCCTCTGGCCCTCATCTCAGTCATCATCATGGCAGATCAACATCAAATGCAACATAGACTACCACCAGTTGTGCCAGGACCTCCACCATACTCTACACTCGGAACCATTCATGATCATCCCAAACGCACAGCAGAAAAAACGCCTCGCACTCGATCACGATCACCAGTCATTAGAAACGAAGGAGACAGGGAACTACCACCAACGAAGAAACTACACAATATAAGCGAATCAAGCTCGGAAACCGAAAATAGAATGGACATCAACAATCATGAACAATTTCCGGAACTGACTCCAAATCATTCATTCCTGTTGACGAACTTCGATAAGTTTCGCAATCCGAAAATTCTCTTCCAACAACTCATCAAATACTTCTCTAGAAACGACATCAGTAGGATTATAGCAACTAGGAACGGCATGCTAATACAGTCACCAGATCAGGATCTAGCGACAAAAATACGAAATCGTCATAGGTTCGAAATATTCGGAAAAACAGCTAATTTAACAAAACTCAACAATAAACCAGTCAGACAGCCACCTCCTCCACGTAAATCTCCAACACTTTCAGTTGTTATCCGCGGAGCTGACCCCATACTGACGGATGAAGAAGTCGAAACAGAATTGAAACATGAAGGGCACTCCATCATCCGATGTATACGCATAAAAAATGGAACCGGAGGAGCTACATACATGATCCGCGTACTGACAAACAACCAAGAGACCATAGACGATCTTCTCTCAAATGGCGCATATATATATAGAAGCAGATACCGTGTCGAGCCGTCTCATTCATCACCACCTTTCCCGTTACGGTGTGAAAAGTGCCAACAATATAACGATCATCCGACAGCCAAATGCAAAAACGACACTAAATGTGGATACTGTTCCGGATCTCATTCTACACGATCATGCACAAATCTCCAGCAACAACCCAAATGTACCACCTGCAACGATGCACATCCAACATTTAGTTACAAATGTAAAGCACGACCGGCCGCAGCACCTGATAAACCAGAATTAATTGTACCACTCAGAACAACAGAAAACAATCAACAACCAACATCCACAATCACCTCTATCTACCAGCCAATTACCGTAGATCTTCTGCTCAAATTCATCACCGTCACTCTTCAAAACCTACACCCATTCCAAAGACAGCATGTTTTACAACAAATTCAGTACGCCGCAAGAACAACTCTAAATGTAAGCTTCAATGCAACTTATTCTGGACCATACATCTATTGCCATGCCACTACATATGAAACAGAAGTCTAACTGCACAATATCACGAACCAAACACATAATAATCATGGCTTTAACTTTTCTTTTTCTAAACATACGCTCACTTCCGCAACATAAAATACTGTTTGAACAACTACTTCTCGAAGAGCACATTCACGCCTTTATTCTTAATGAAACTCACCTTAAACCAAATATGCCTTGCAGAATTTCTTGCTTCAACCTGCTTCTGATAACCTTATACCAGCCCAAAGAGCAAACGGAGGTACAGCAATAGGCATCCCACTAAACATCGCACATCGCCAATATACCCCAACTATCCAAAACATCCCAGAGAATCTCATCACAACGCTCTACTTTCAACAGATATACATCACATTAGTAACAATATATGTTCGCCCAGGACATCCCATCCCACATAACTTCTTCGCGTATATTTCCAACACGTTCACCAACTACATAATTATGGCTGACATCAATATTCACAGCAGTTCGGACAGGGAAAAAACAGCATTCCACGACTTCATTGAATACCAAAGAACGGGTACAATCAATAACATACCAAAGCCGACAAGACCAATTTCAAATACCACTCCTGACATCGTTATCACCTCCACACATCTCCAGAACCGATGCACATTAGAAGTTTTAGACCTTATCGGTAGTGATCACGCCCCAATCAAGTTAACCCTTCAAAACCCACAACATCCAAACCTTCATCGCAACGTCCCTCCTCGCAACATCCTCAGATTTGACAAAGCCAATTGGACTGAATACGGCAATCATATAGAACAGAATATTCAGCACATAGAACCCCCCACATCAGAAGCAGAACTTTACAATACGATAGACAATATCACTTCTACCATAAAACAAGCATCAGACAGCTACATTCCTACCAGCAGAATATATCCTCACAGACCCAACCTCCCACCTCAATATCTAACCTTAATCAATCGTTCCCGACAATTCTACAGAGACTACCAGAGAACAGGTAACCAAGAATCACTTAGACTGCACAGACAATTTCAGAGAACTGTACACAACTACATCAAAGCTTACAAGCTACGACAATGGGTCCGCACATGTAATAAGCTCGCTGATACATCCCATCCCACGAAGTACTGGAAGAAATTCAACCAACTCACAGGAAAACACACAAAAACTACATATCCACTACTTCAAACTAATCAGGCATTGCATACAGATAAAAAAAAGCAGACGCTTTCGCCACATACCTCCAAGATATATTCATCCCATCTCCACCCA
>JAGDQP010023469.1:0-29119 GCA_022664845.1 Lepisma saccharinum
GGAGCTACGCAAGTTTAGCAAATCACCTCCAAAGTTTCGAGGTCATTTCATTTTGAGCCATCCATAACCTATTTTAGTATGACAGAAACTCACTGATTATGAATAAATAATTGAAATCTGATGTAAGTTTTGGAATCAGCAGGTTTGAAACCATAAGCGTACTAATTTGTAGGTTTGTAATGCATGTAGTGAATTTATAGTAAAATTAATTGCAAAACAAAGTACTTTTTGTTGAAAATCGACAGCTGGTTTCCTTTTTTTTTTTTTTTTTTTTAATTTCTGACCAAATTAAGAAAATTCATAACTTTTGATCTAATGCAGATATTGATCTTAAATTTTCAGGATATCATTTTTTAAACATAAACAACAAGTATACCAAATTTCATCAAAATCCGAGATGGTCGGGTGACATTTTATTTTTTCTCTGGATGATTTGACATGGAATGACCCCCTACCGAACTCCACTCGCCAGCCCTTCCATATGCCACACCCCAGTTTCTACGGGCCCTACGATGCTGTGCCCTGAATGGGACGCATACCAAGTCTCCGTGCATAGAGACCACCTTCATGTAGGTGATTCCTAATAGTTTGGGTAGACATCCTGCGTCCTGTTTCTGTGGACAGTGCAGATAGCGCTAAGTACTGGTCATCCAGTGCCGTTCTGGCTCTTGTTGAACATTTCCAGCTTGTCGAAACCATGTCCACAGGCGGCTCACACCGGGCATTGAATGTTGTCTTCCCTGGTTGCCTCTGACACACAGGTGCAGGTCAGATTTATTTTGGTCCACTCTAGAGAAAACACCAACTGTGATATTAAAATAGTTTTTAATGATTTTTTAAAAACTATTTTAGAGAAACTCAAGCTAAGTTTTAATTGTTTTTAAATTTCGGTCTGTCAGTAAGTGACTATGACTCTATTCCCTGCCTTCCTCTTACTTTCCTCTATGTATGAACTAGTTTTAAAGAAACTCAGAAACAATGCTGTCACATAATTATATGTTCTTTGGAATTTCAATAGATTTGTCAGTCCGCCTTAAGAATTCAAACAGGCAACTCCAGTTTTGTTGATATTCTTGTTTCTTAGCATCATTCCGTTTCTGAAGCTGTTTTAATCAAACTCAGTAATGCAATATAGAATGTTCCGTGATATTACAGCATTATTTATTACATTAGTGTGAAGAAATGTGAAGTTGTGAGACTTGTTTAATTCCCCTTCTTGTACATTTATGAAGTGATTTTAATTAAAGTTGCAGGAGAATCATTGGAAAATATGTCATGTGAAATTTCAATATTATTTAACCACTTCAACTTTTGAATGTTTCATTATCAGATCTATTGAACTAATGTAACATCAGTCTATGTAAATAATAGTATTGCACATTTCTTCATGCTCTAATAGTGAAGGTAGACGACTGCAGCACAAGGAGGTGGCATCGTGACTAAGGTTTTCCAAAATTTTCTTGGCGCAACCTTAATACCTTTTTCCGGAAGTTGTGCTCACCGACAGACGTCATTCTTCAAACTTGATGCACATTAGGCTAAAAGATGACATAAAAAACTCAGAATGGAATCATATGTTCAAGATATATGACCGTACGTGTACAAGCCATGTATAATTTTAAAAAAATATTGCACAAGTCTTCTGCGTAATTTGCTCTACTATGCCGAGGGCTCGAAATTAACTTCTGGTAGCATTAATGAAATTTTTTCTTCACTGGCCCTACAAAAATCTTACTGACTTTTTTCAGATCAGTAAATAATTATAATCAGCGTAATTTTTAGTCCACTCTATTATATTCGTTTAGGTTACAGGCCTATAGAATACCAAATACGAAAGAATGTATATCGCTGTAAAAATTTGATGTCAAAACAAACATGCTTAATAAATAGGAATGCCTGATGTCTAAATTACCACACTTGCTTTGTTTTTATTTCATTAAGTATTTTCTTCGAAAGAATCCGCTGGGAGTCTGGGGTCGTAGGGAGAAATACTATGGCGTCTATAAAGAGGGATGTTGCCGGAGCAACGTCATAATTACACAAAGACTGCGTATTCGCGTTGCAGACGAGTTATGTTTCTTGTCTCCGGCACTTGCGGCAGAGGTGTTGATCAGCTGATCTGTTAGTTCCTAAGAATTTGCAATTTCACGATTTTTGTTTTTGAAAACAGAAAGAAAGCACTTCGATAAAACGTTAAATACAGCCTACAGATTAATATATTAGAAAGCACTGGCCAACAGAACCACTGACATTTTTTAGTTACTGGCCCTTGGAAATTTTTACTGGTCGATGGCCAGTGGACCACTGCTAATTTCGAGCCCTGACTATACCGGTTTCCAAGATAATATTGCATGTCTAGATGCTCTTATCCATACGTTGACTATTAGTTGCATCCGAAAAATTTGGAAGATGTAAGTCTCATCCTCTGGCATGGTTCATTATGTATCCCGTAACTCTTTGGATCTGTATAAAACTACAATATTTTATAATTTTATATTCCAGCTCTTGATAAATTCAATGGACTTGTTGCCATCCATTAGTAGTAAGTCATGTTTTCTTCTTGATTTCTTTAACGTAGGGTGAATATGGTCCTTATAAAAGACGAGGAAAAAAGCGGTAATACGACCACGAAAACAAAGACGTATCAAATTGTATATCAACAATGGCGCACGAGACCAGGAGATGTATCCGAGTTGTAAGAGTTTCCGCTCCAACAACTTCTCAAATCTGTAACCAATAACAGACACACACACAGAGTGGGGGGAAAGGAAGAAAAAGCGAGAGAGACTGGAAGACTAACAAAAAAAAATAATAAAAAGAAAGATTAAGGAACTCTTCTTCCCTAGCATGACCGCCAAATTTAACCGCAGGTGTCTTTTGAGATAACAACACAACCTGCAACAATGCTGCAACAGTTAAGTTGTTCTGCTTCCTTCGCCCCCTCATTTCTTTAAAGGCTCTTGAGAATGCCATCACAACCCGGGGGAGGAAAAGAAGGAAGAAAAATCACCTGAGGAGCAATGAAAAATATAAAGTATCTGCTTCCTACATTTGCTTATTTGTAGAATGAGGCAGCCATTATTGGAGGCTATTTTTTAATCAACAGATCACACCAGGAATGTCATCTCATATATATTTTTTTTCATACCTGTAGCTATTTTCCTTGATCTCACTGCATCTGAGGGAGCGGGGAGCGTTATGTTGTAGCAGTCTCATGTCTATACATAATGACAAGGGTTTATTTTCTTTTCATAACCTGTAGCTTTGATATATTTATAATATTTGGGTGTTGAGGTATGAGATGAAGTTGTTAACTTCTGGTTCTTTCATTTCTTTTTGTGGAAAAGAATTGTAATCATTATTTGAATGATTATATAGAACAGGAGTCGGATTGTCATGTTTAAATTACGGTAAAATAACAGGGTATACTAGTATATTAAACAGACGAAGGCGGTTGGTTGCTTTTTAACGTAGTTTGACTTGTGTGTGTACTTTTTAGTCCATTATTTGTTGAAAGCAACACTTTAAGATCTGTCAAAATGTGTAAGTAGATGCCAACACTGATTAACATTTTAATTGACCTCTGCTTGTCAGGATTATCGTGTTCTGAAATAATTTGTTCTGGCAACTCGTGCAACAATTTTAATAATTTCCTGAAAACACTAAATAATAGAGAGCTTGTGCTTCGTAATGATCCTCGGTAGATGCAGCAGTGCTATTTGCTGCCTACTTGTTCAGCTCTACTACAATGTTGTAGAACGTGTTGAGGATAGAGGTGATGGACTTTGCAAAAAGGTTCGCTTGCAATTAACCGCTTGGTGTATTCACTAGTGTTGATTACTGGACGGGAGATTCTGGTTACTGCAAACCTCTTGTTTTTTAAGTTATTTTATCAAAAACTTTTGTACTTATAAGTAATTGTTCCCTTTCGGTTTCTTTTGCATTTTCAACGTTTTACAGAATTCACAGAAGTAGATTAGTTTTTTTTTTCGTTCTACCATTTTCGAAATTTTATACACTTCACGGAAATAGATTAGATAAAGTCAGGTTTAATAATTTCTTAAATATACGCTATGCAAACACCAAACATTACGTTTAGCACAACGGGTTTCCAACCTTCATTCTCCCCATACGGTAGATAATTTAGCATATGGTTAACAGATGGCACTACCTACTACCGGGAATCATTACGACGAGCAAGCTTTTGTCTAAATAATGACATTGGAGAATGGACAAACTTTAAGATTGGCTAGAAGTCTCACTTACTTCCGCGTTTGGATATAAAAAATTACGCTTTCTGATTCGGAATTATCTACCCACAGCACAGGTTTGGTTTTTGCGATTCCATGTTAGAATGTTATTGAAACACCAATAGCCAATCAACACTCAAAACACCAACGTTTGAAAATGACTTCAATATTAATTTTCTATTTTTTCTTCCGGTCTACACCCCTAGACAAGCATTTCTCAATCTTTTAGATGTCGTGCCACAGCAAAATTATTTATCTGTTCCATGGCCCAGTTAATGAAGTACAAAAATAGTAATCATCAACAAAATACTTTTAATTTTTAACTATATTGTGCATATCAAATTACAAACATCCGCCATTCCCAGATCTAGCACGATCAAATCCCAGGTCGATTAACACAACACTTTAAAGGTGGCAGAGTTTTTCCATTGGCACTCCAATGCACAAAATAAGTAAATAATAATAATAGAAAAGATAAGGGGAAACACGATAAGAGCTGAGAGAACGGAGATAGAAAAAGTAGGACAATGAGCGTGGAAATTAGGGAAGATATGTTTTATTCTTATATTCCCAAGAATATGAGCGAATTGCGAGAGTTAATAAACAATTATAAATTTCATGAGTTACATTCAACGCAGTTTCTTGAGGACATGGGTTCGAATCCCGTTGCTGTCCATCATAAATTTAACAAAAGTGTTCTGAAATGTTAGCAGATTGTGAAATTTGCTTCTCTCTACCACCTACTCTTTCCAAGATATGACAGTTCGAATTTTGTTGAATAAAGAGATTCGTTGACTTACTTTTCAAAGGAAGAGCCTGGTAGAGGAAGTGTAACTCAGCCCCCGGGTGCAATGTGAAACTAATTGCATAATTTCCGGTGTGTCGAAAATTGAAAGAATAATGCTGAAGTTTCTGTTGAAATGTAGATAATGCACAATAGTATCTTTGTGTTTCATTCCGAATTGCAACTAATGCATGTTTCACTCCGATCAAACTGAGAGTTGAGCTGTTTTTCCGAAAATTTCGACGCTGTGCTTGTTGCATATTGTTTGTGCCAAATTGCAATCATGTGATTTGGTGATGCCATTTTTTGTGAATTTGATTTCTGAAATCTTCATCAGAAGAAAGTACGGCCTGAGCCAAAATTCCCTTACTTACTTACTCTGTAGCTCACGGAACTCGCAAGTTCTTCGCCGCAGTAATAAACGTTCTCCATAGGGTTGTATGCTGAGCAAGATCAAGCTAGTTTTCTCCAGACACTCCTACTTCTCGTAGATCCCCTCTAATATTCTCTTCCCAAAGGCCTTAAAATTCAAATTCGTATGTAGTACTTTTATGAATATATAAAAACTCAGCGTTATGAGGCCGGCCGGGTGGCCGAGCGGTCTGCGGCGGTGGGCCATCGGCTCGAAGGTCCCGTTCCCGGCAGGGGCATAGGTGTGGATTTTAACAGCTAAAGGGTGAATCGTAACGGGCCGAAGTCCAAAGTTACTAGACTGGCCCATATAAAAATAAAGTTCTAAAATGCGGTTGAATTGACGGAAAATCATGTGGTAGAAACCATAATGATACAAATTATCGGAAATAGTTTAATCTCAGTATGTTCTTAGTAACAAGATTACGAACTAACATAATAGTATCAATCAGACTATAAATTTGAATTTAATTTTAATACCTTTAGGCAACTTTGGTTCAGGCCGGATGGATGATGATGGGATGATCGGTGGAATGAAGAAAGTGGGTGACGACCCTACGCGCCAAAGGTGAGCGCTCTAACATTTGAGCCACCGCTGCCCGTCAGACGATAAATGAACTAGTACTATCTGATGCGGAAAGAAAATTATCTGCCAGACACTTTCGATACACTGATGGAAAAGTTAGTATAAATGTTATCTTGAACGAAGGATAAGAACATTTAGTTTATCTGTGTTATGTAGTGATTAAAATTATGACAAGCTATTCGAACAATAGTCGTGTAGATTTATAGTAGTAAATACATAATGTTTATTATTAGTGGATTTGTATTAGCCTGGTGTATATTGATTTTCCATCATACAGGGAATGCGTTTAGCAACGCATCACAGCGCTTGTCTGTGCGAACTTGAGATTGATTCACCTATCCCCGCCCGCCAAGCGACCTTTGGTTCCCCGGTAACTTTAGGCTACACTTTCAGTTTTAATTATAAAATAATTTAATTCATATATTTGAACACCAGAGCATGCCGGACGTATTGAAGAACCAATTTTATTTTTTGTACATGTAAAATTCGTGAGAAATAAAAAAATGTATTCAAGAATAAATCGTGAGGCGAAAAGTCAGGGAAAAGCTACGGGTCGACTGGCGGGTGTACAATGGAGTATTTGTACCAAAATCCTGGCCAAAAAGGTAATTTTCAAATGTAGTTAAGATTAAATGTTCCATCTCCAAACAGCTGATAAACTGGCCCGTCAAGCGATGTCTATTTTGGGACAGATAAGAACATCAGGCGACTGCTATCAGCAAATAAATGTAAGGTACCGTTGATCTCAGACGTGCATTTACGTGTAATGTTGTTTCTAAATATGTTTGAACTAAACGTTTTCTACCTTGGTGAATTATTGTATTGACTTCAAATATTATACAGGTGTTATTAACGGTAAGTACTTCCGTTCCAGATATAATTTATTATTATTTATGGTAAGTAAACTGATTTAAAAAAGTTATTATGCAATTGAATTGAATAAGGTTCTTGAAGGCTTGTCGGGGCCTGTCGGGCATTTTTTTTTACCACTGTAAGAATATAGATTCAATGAAAAATTAATCTCAAAAGAAAAATCTTGCACATATTTGCTCCAGTTTTCTTATTTAATTAAAAAAATATATATATTTGTGCTACTTTGGAATGGAATGTGCTTGGTTACTTCGTTTGTATAGTTGAACTTGAAATGCAAAGATGGAGCAAACCTGTGTACTTAGCGAATTTCAAATTAAAGTACCAAATACTGTTTATTTAGGTAATGTTCTTCATTTGATCTATCCTCTGAGTTACAACATTTTTCCTTAGATGGCAGTCAAGTAGCAAATGTACAGGGTAGTTCACGAAAATCCGTAACAGGGCCATAATTCAGCTCCTAGTGCACAGAAATCTTTGAAAAAAAAAATGAATACCAAAATGCATGTGCAGAATCACGTGGTGATGCTTCTGAAATCAGGGACGTCTCAGGAATACCTCTACGGAACGGGGGCAACAGCAAAATTTTAAATGGCAACAGGGGTTGATTTTGCTCCATTGAAACAATCGCTAAATTTTGAATAACCTTTAGATAAAACACTTTTCGATAGCTTGTACCGTTTGGCAGCTAGAAAATCTACGGTAATTGGTGGTCAAAATGAACATGGTGTTGAGCGGTTTCGAGACTTTTCGGCTGTAACTGAAAGTAAATATTAAATAAAGATTCCAAACTAAAGTGAAATAGAATGGGATATGCGGAATCAAAGGTTGAAAATCAAAACAGGGGTGTCCCTGGAATACTGTTCCGGGGGGGGGGGGGGAGTTCAAAATTTTAAATAGGAACAATGGTTGATTTTGCTTTCTTTGAAACAAACATGAAATTTTAAACAACTTTCAGAGGAAACATTTTTAAAAGTCTTCAGTTACAAGAGCTACTTGGTAAGTTAACTGTTGACCTACCAACTAACTCTTGTAATTCCCAAACCAAACGTTACTAGATATTAAACAATGTTGGTTTTGTAGCTGCCAAACAGTATGAACTATCGAAAAGTGTTTCCTCTAAAAGTTGTTGAAAATTTAGCGATTGTTTCAATGGAGAAAAATCAACCACTGTTAAAATTTTGAAGTTGCTGCCCCGTAGAGGTATTCCCGAGACGCCCCTGATTTCAGAAGCATCACCACGCACTTTGGTATTAATATTTTTGTTTCGAAGATTTCTGTGCACTGGGAGCTGAGTTGTGGCCGTTACGGATTTCGTGACCACCCTGTATGTTTCTTGTATTCATATCCTAAAAATCAAATTTTGTTTTAATATAATTTTCGCCCATAAACCAATAGAACAGTGTCATAAGAAGCCATATCCAAAATTTATTCAGATATTTGCATAAATAAGCAAGATATAAAATATTTCATTATCCTCCATAAGAATAGCATAACTTAGAACTTTCATTTCTCTAGAACCAGTTGATGTAGGATAAAAATTGAAACTACTAAACTATTTGTTTTGTTAAGCTCTTCCCAACGGTCAAACCATAAATTAGATAATTTAATAAATAAATAAATATTGGACAATTGAAACACCCATTTTGGGGGGGGGGGTGAAAGTGCCCCTATACCTCCCTTCGGATGGTCGAATCTTTCTGGTTCACCAACTCGATCTGGATAATGTTACTTTACATGTCTACCAAATTTGATCAAAATCGGACGTTTCGCTCAAAAGTTAACAATTTTGGCCGTGATTAGGGGTCAAATACTCCTCCACTGTGTGTATGTATGGGGGGGGGGAGGTAATAGGCGAGTCAAACTCGAGCTGACCGATAAGCGTTGCGTTGCCAAAACAATTCCCTGTACATGTCTCTGGAATCAGTTACGGATATTTTGTGCTATATAAATGAATTTTCCAACTAATCAATTTAGTGCAATTAGTTCCATATTGTTAATTCCAAGTATGCCTCTCAACGCCTGATTTATAAAGTAGTTCGTATTGCTCTTCCTAAATGTAACATATTATGATATTATATTTCGACGAAGCGGCTGTGAAAAACCAACAGAGAAAGGGACATATTTTTTCTTTCCTTCTTTCTTTGTAGTGTGCTCTCTTTATTTTTCTTTTAGTTTAAAAGAAGAAAAAAAGGATCTTTGAGGTGGAGTTTGGTTGAGCTGGTTAAAGAGTTGTGGAAAGCAAACAAGTGTCGTAGGAATCATGTATAGTGGTTGAAGATATGAAATATACCATAAGGCGAGATTGAACTAATCAACATTTCAGTTTTTATGGTTAGGAAAAAAGTGAATCTTAAACGTTTTTTGCTTTCAGAGGCAGCCGATAGTGACTTTGATAAAAGTGTGAGGTGCTTTTTTATGTAGCAGTTTCCACGTGAGTGTTTTTCAGAATGAACTCTTTAAGGACATTCTCCATTCTGCTACAATCTGTGGATCGGGAAGGCACTTCTCATAAAAGAAATAAAATAGATTAAAAGTGGATGGTGGTAAAAAGTAGATAAAGCAACCATACTGGAATCACGGTTGGTTAAAGGATTGTGGCTCAAGTACAAGGAACAAAGTAGAAGAACCACCGAGTAAAAGCCAATGAAAAAATTGGAATAAACGTACAATGCTCTTTTAAAAATATATACAGGGTGTAACAGGATTAGACCGGTACCTGGGCTAATGTAAACTGAGATAAAGTTGTATCCATAAAACGTTGCAATATGAATGCGGCTGATACCAATCCAAATGGTAATCGCAAATTTTGGAACATGCCCCACGGAATGTTGATAACTAATAATTTCTTTGCTTCGTCATTCAGCTTGATAC
This sequence comes from Lepisma saccharinum, assembly GCA_022664845.1. Taxonomy (NCBI): domain Eukaryota; kingdom Metazoa; phylum Arthropoda; class Insecta; order Zygentoma; family Lepismatidae; genus Lepisma; species Lepisma saccharinum. Next base: position 9,776 of record JAGDQP010023469.1, read on the forward strand.
GAGCTGTAAATAAGCTTGGTTAAGGTCTAAGATCATGAAAGTATCTGCGCCTTGTAACTTGGACAAGATATCATCAAGTACAGGCAAAGGGTAGATCATACTTTTAACACTTTTGTTTACGGTGACTTCAAAATCTGCACAAATGCACACTTCCATATCCTGATTCTTTGGCACCACTACAATGGGCGTTGCCCATTTCGAGTATGTAACCGGTGCTATGATTTTGTTGTTCCACAAGGTGACTAGACGAGTGAGACCTTCTTTTACTTTTGCCTCTAAACTATAGGGAATCTTATACTTGTGAAATATTGGTGTCGCCTTTTTATCAAAGTTGATATGTACCGTATAATTAATAACTGGATCTTTTATGGAATCATTAAATACATCTTTGTATTCCTTGATTAATTTTTCTCGAAAAATATCCCTATCAGAAAGAACCTGAACATTGTTAGGTCGTCGGTTAAGCGCATGTAATTCAATATAAGAACATTTTGTAATAGTACTAAATATTTCTTTCCATGTAGGCCACGATAACCTTAATCAAGTTCCCCCTAACAGAGTATGTATTAGTATGCTATCAACTAAATAAAATGTTAGTACCACCGTTTTGCCATTAATATCAGTGATGAACCTGTAGTGTAGTTAACCATTCGCAGCTCTTAAATTAATTTTGACTGGCACTATGATTTATTCTTTCTTTACTGTCTGGAATGTATTCATGTGCATCACATTGACACAGCTGCCAGTATAGATGTCCAATTTAAGGTTATTATTATTGATTCTTGCTATTGTAAAACAAGGATCCTCAATACTAGAAGTGATATTGCTAATCATTACTGATTCTCATTTGCTAATTTCGTTATCCATCTTGAACATGGTTCCATACTACTTGAAATATTACTATTAATCTTGACGCTCTTTGTTTTGTTAGTATGTTACGTAATGCCATGATTAATTCTCTCCACATTTTCATTACTAATGCAAGTAACCCTAATATAAAGTTAGTCCACGAAAGACTGTTTCGATTTTAACAAACATGTAAATATTCTCTTTTGTCAAATTCAACTTTGCTCATGACGTAATATATGATGCTTGGTAGCATATTTTCATCCCAATTACTACATATTGTATGAATCCCATCCTCGTCGCCAAATAGTGCTCGCTTTATCTTGTACTAAACTAGCTGAAAACTAATCGGGGCAATATATAAATGTTAAATCAAATAGAAATATTCTTACTTTTCTGGCCAGATATTAGGTTACGTTCCAATAGGTAGTTTCACATTGGGTTCATTATTTCAAGACTAAAGTACATAGTAAAGTATTTCCATCCATACAGAATTCAACTAGTCAACTGGGAGACATTCAAATCAATGTCTGACATCTACCAGTATACTAATTAATTATACATAGGACATTAAGAATAGATTCTGAAAAGTTGCTAGTTTTTACATTCGCAACCAATTTCTGATCTTTCATTACTATTACAGATTTGTTTCTTCATCTAACAAGTCATTCCAGCCTCTACGACCTGGCTGCATGAAGTGAAACAAACTTTGTTCAAGTTCCGTAACCAAACCAGGATGTTTTGATTTATGGATGAAAATTGGACAGAAACGATATGGTAATAACCAGGGTTCGGATTTTTGTAATCTAAAATCTTCTATAATATACATTCATTTATGCCCTTAAAATTAGCAAAATGTGACCTTAAAACTGAAAATATGACGAATAGGATACATGTAAAATTTAAAATGACTTATATTTAATAAGTATATCAAACACAGCTTCAAGGAGCAAACTATATTACATACATTTTCATTCATACACGCACGAATAATATTTGAGGTAATTACCGAGAAGAAGCATGCTTTTCTAAAATAAAGAATCAGAATAAAATGAAATTTACGAAAACATCTTCTGTGTCTCATAAAAAAATATTTGAAAAGTGAAGTGAAGAAAGGATCCGCTGTTTGGATAAGTTCACGAAACAAGCGAGGAATTTCTTTTTAAACACTGGAATGTACTGTGTTGAACATGAAAATATGTTTGTATTCCACACTTTCTGGCCACAATATGCCCTAAGCCGAAAATATAGTAGAAATATGCATTTATATGACCCATAAAAACACTGTTATTGATTTCAAAACACGTAGAAACGTGCTTAATCTAACTTAACAGAAAAATAGCCCCTGGGAAAATATGATAAATCATCAAAATCCGAGCCTTACTAATAATTAATAACTGAGTGCCGAAGTGCTGAAGATAGTTACGAGCGACAAGAACAATCTTTGAGACAATGAAGAGGAAAATAAACTATAACCTGACTATGTATTATAAGTTCGGATAAGGAGCTGTCAAGCAAGAGGAGGAAAGGGTTTGAAGTTAACAAAGGTTTAAAGGTACGATTAAAATTAGCTAGGTTTTAAATTTGCAAATGTTCAAATCAAACCTACTGGTATAAACTTGAATTTTGTGGAAAGATAGCAACATATTCACTAAAATAATTAACAACTGGACAGTATGATTGTATGAGACACGTATTAGGCATCTAGATAGAGCGATTCCAGAGACAAATCTTTAAAATAGGGAAAGATCTTATAAAAATACGCGAAACTTGGTTACTTTAGTTATGCAGATATAGTAGAATGAATTGTTCAATTGAAACTATAGTTAAAAGAAAAAGACTATGATGACTAATCCACCTTCTTCACAGTATGAAGGAAGATGTAGATGAGATCGTACGCTAAGTCTAAAAGGAAGGCGCAAGAGCGAGACGTATGCAAACGGAAGGTCCTACCGCATTGAGAGGAATACAAGTGGTGGTGATGAACCTGATAGCTTCAGTAGACATACATTTGTTTTATTGGATCAGTGTTTTATAATCCCAGAATGTAAAAATTCATAGTCAGTCACAATGTTAATTACCTAATTAAAAGAAAAAATAACAACATAATAATAAAAACTTCTTAAAAACATACTTTCTTAATAAAACACACACACAATAAAACAATTCGTACAAAAGAAAAGCATGAGGCGCGCTCTCATATAGTCCACTTTATAAATTCTTCAAGTGGCGCGCCCCCATGCCTTTCTTTTTAGTCATCCATAAATAAAATTATTTTTTTATTTTTTAGTACGAAATGTTTCATTTAAAAACAAGAAAAGAAAAGTGTGTTTTTAAAAAGTTTTTTTCGAGCTATTTCGGTGTTCGGCACCCAAATCCTAAAGTATTTTGCAATCAGTCAAACGCAACATCGTTGCGGACTAGTAGTTATTTCCGGATGAACAAGTTCTTACTAAAAAAAAACCTTTGAAATATTGAAATATATGAAAGTGACAATGGAATATTGTATCGTAACCCGACTTACGTCGCTGTGCAAAATTTCATCATTGTCGGGAAATGAGTTAAGGTTGCAAGATTTTAGGACATTTTGAACCATTGTGAATTAGAAAACAGTAACATGTTATCCCATAAGTAACTTCGTATGTGCGATGACCGCTGCAATGACGCCATCTGACGAGCGAATAGTTAAGTAGACTGCACATGCCATAGCTGAGTCATATAGGGCACTTGATCGTGCGCAGTGTGTAGAAGAACGGTCTACTCCACGTTTTGGAACTTTGCCTTGTGTTTGATCATGGTAGTGTCGGAGAACCACATAAAGCATGTCATGCTGTATGAACTTCACCAGGGACATACGGCCAGCGCAACGGCACGAAACGTCAATGCCGTATATGGTCGAGGTGCTGTGGATGTGCGAAAGTGTCAGAGGTGGTTCCAGAGGTTCTGGAAACACCAGCCTCACCGATAAGAAGGGAAACCTGTGCAGCTGGAAAACGATGCCCTGCAAGCAGCGGTGGGTGAAGGCAAATCCAATGCAAATTGTTTAAAAACTGGCCAACGAACTCCATGTCACCCATTTGACCGTTCATCGTCATCTGCAGAACATTGAGTACGTGTAGAAACTCTGAAAATTGGTACCTCATGCGTTAATGCCTCAACAGAAGCAACTTCAAGTTGACATCAGCACTTCCCTGCTCACCCGTCACAGACGTGAGCCATTTTTGGACAGAGTGGTGACAGGGGATGAAATGTGGGTCCTCTACCATAACATCATACGCAAACAGGAGTGGGTACCTAAAGGGAGGCCGCAGGACAGGATCTCCACCCCTCCAAAGTGATGTTGAGTGTTTGGTGGGATATCCTGGGATAATCCATTTTCAGCTCTTGGCACGTAACCAGCTTATCAATGCAGATGTCTACTGTCAGCAGCTTGAACGCCTACGGACTGCATTGTTGGAGAAACGTCCAGGTCTGGTTAATCGCAAGGGTTTGCTCATCCACGTTAATAACGCGTGCCCATACACGGCAAGAAGGACCTGTGCTAAAATCGAGGTTGGGAGAAACTCTCCCACCCGGCGTTTTCACCAGATCTTGCACCAACAGACTACTATCTTTTTCGTAGCCTGAAAACGACCTTTCCGTGAAATCACTGCAAAATGAGGATGGCGTGCGAGTTCATTGCCTTCAATCCCGGTGACTTCTTTCAGCGCGGTATTCAGCTGGTTGACAGGTGGGAGGATATTGTGAAGTCCAATGGAGACTATTTTCCAGACTAACACTAGTGTTGCAGGTAAGTTGTCGTTATTTCCCTCACGGTGCAAAAATACGGCATTACTTATGGGGTAAGGTGATATGTAAAAAAAAAATAGTCCCTTTTTTGTGTTGAAGTGCTCTTATTCGGAAGTCGCGATGTGTAGTTTACTTCGGAAAGTCGGGCAATGTTTCTATTTCAGTTTATTCTCTATCAACTGATAGCGTCAGATCTCAGGAAAAAAAACATGTATGTATTTATAGATTTAAGCCGGATTTAACACTTCATCCTAGTCTGTTATCATACATGGTTATCTTATAAATGACAACGGCATGTGTTATCATTGTGTATATTTGTGTTAAGTGTGAATTAAGAAATTGTCAGATCCGTCAGTAATTATCTTGCTAATAGATTTTGGTCTCATGTGAGCAGATTGTTTCCTTGTTATTTAAGATTTTATTTAAACATTTTTTTTATCTACACGTTCGATTATAGTTCTATTTGATTTCTTTACATACAGATTGAATCAGAAGTGCCTTGGGAGTTCCAACCCATAATGTTACACCATGATAGAGTGTTCCGAACTTTTATGATATTTCCGGAACATCTCCCCCCACCTCCCCCCCTCAATACAAATCTTGGATCAATGTGAAGTTTTTCCAACAAGAAGGGGGATGTGTATCAAATTTGATCGGAATTTTCTCAAATGAATTCCATAGTCATATTTGGCATGATTGTCGTTATTCAGAATTCACTAAAACAAAAAGCTGAGTCATTCTATATAATTAGCTAGCTTACTCATAATTTTAATGCAAATTTAACAATAGTTCGAACTTCATTGTAGATTTATCTCGAAAGGGAAGTTTCTTCACCCATGTTTTACGAGGTACGAACATATTTTCGGTTCCTTTCATGAATGCTGTCTACCGTAAAAGCCTTTTAGAAGCATCCTTTCCTTGCGTAAGTGTATATAATATATCTTCTATGAAGTTAACAACTTCATTTGTTGGCAACATGGCGTCTTAGCCCAAGTCTCGCACTAGTCCGCTCTGTCCTTTTTCTATACTACCATGTGAAAACGCTTTTGCACACGTAGCCGCTTGTGTTTGTGAAGTTCCTGTACTCCTGTCTTAGCATTCTGCTATGTAAGTATCTTTTTTTCTACCTTTTTTTACCATCTTTTAATATCTGGTGTAGTAAAAAGTAATCCATTATTTTTGCATGACATTGAAGGCTTGACTTACCATAGTTAGAATGATCCGATTTAGGTCACATATGCGCCGTTTTGTTCGATAACGTGTTGCCATTTGGAAGGTAATATCATGATGCCCCTCTCATAGAAGCCCTTGTCCCTATTGACAAAAAAAAATAGACAGTCACATTTTAACAAGCCTCTCTTGAAGCGAATTTTTCATCAGCAAACGTGTTCGCCATGGACAGGAACAGATGGTAATCACTCGGTGCCAGGTCCAGACTATAAGGTGGATACATAAGAACCTCCCAACCAAGTTCCCGGAGCTTCTGGCGAGTCACTATCGATGTGTGTGGCCTGGCGTTGTCCTGGTGGAACACAATGCCTCTCCTATTGGCCAAAGCTGGCCGCTTCTGGGCGATTGCTGCCTTCAGACGGTCCAATTGTTGACAGTATAGTTCCGAGTTAAGGGTTTGGCCGTAGGGGAGCAGCTCATAGTAGATAATTCCCTGCCAATCCCACCAAATACACAGCAAAACCTTCCTGACCGTCAATCCTGGCTTGGGCACCGTTTGCACCGGCGCACCGCGCTTCGACCACGACCGTTTTCGCGTGACGTTGTCGTAAGTGATCCACTTTTCATCACCAGTCACCAACCGCTTCAGAAATGGGTCGCTTTTTTTGCGATTCGCAGATGCAATTCGGTCCATGAGGTTTTTTTGCGTTAACTCGTATGGCACCCATACATCAAGCTTCTTTGTGTATCCAGCCTTATGCAAATGGTTCCACACGGTTTTTTGTGCAATGTTTAGCTCTTGGGCAATCGAAACAGTGCTTACATGACGGTCGGACGCGACAATGTGCATGATTTTATCGACATTTTCGACACTTGGCCTTCCAGTGCGTGGTACATCTTTGACGTCAAAATTACCGGAACGGAATCGACGAAACCAAAATTGTGCGTGATTGGCTGTTACAGTATGAGGACCATAAACACTATTCACATTTGCAGCCGCCTGGCTTGCGTTTTCGCCTTTATCGAAGAAAAACTGTAAAATATAGCGCATTTTCTCTTTGCTAGTGTCCATTTTGACGCGCGCTCACACAACACTGAGTCAACTCATCACAACTATCTGAACAGTGTTTGTAGTACGCAATCTCATCGTTTGAACGCCATCTCGTTGAACCCGATCGGACTTATACTACGCGAGATACAGATCACTGAAGCCATCTATTGGCAAAATAATGGATTACGTTTTACTACACCAGATATAAATAGCCTAAGTCACAGCCATATTCGATCCACTACTGGATGAAGCCTCTCCCCGGATGGAGGATATGATTTACTGCTCCCGCACTGACCAGACGGATTGGGATAGGAGACCCTAGTTCTCATTGTGATCGCCACTATCTTTTATTCATAGCAGCTCCCCAATTGCATAACGATGCTGGGTGGACACCGTTCCAGACCCCCACACACCTTGGAAAAAATCCTTGGCAGCGCCGGGAATCGAACCCGGGACCCGTCAGTCAGTAGTCAGCAACCGCTAACCACTAGGACTAGACCAACGGGGCCGTCCTTTATATATATATATATGACCATCTTCCGTTGACTTAGTCGTGAGCGTGTCTGACTACGGATTGAGGGGTCCCGGGTTGATTCCCGGCGCTGCCAAGGATTTTTTCCAAGGCGTGTGGGTCTGGAACGGTGCCCACCCAGCATCGTTATACAATTCGGGAGCTGCTATGAATAAAAGATAGTGGCGATCACAGTGAAAGCTTAGGCTCTCCTCCTCTCCCAACCCGCCTGGTCAGCGTGAGAGCAGTAGGCCAATCTCCTCCCTCCGGGGAGAGGCCTCATCCAGTGGTGAATTGAATATGGCTGTGATTTATTATATATACATAAATGTTTAATGAATTGGCAGTTAAAGTTAAGCACATTGTATAATCCTCCTCTTTCCAGTTCTATCAAATTTAGCGTTGAAAGTACCTCATCACGCTAGTGGTTCCATAAATATGAGGTAACCAAAATAGTTTTAGTCGTTTAAGAGTAGTGACAAATAAAGAGCAATACAGTGGACGGTACGTACCTTTAGGTTTCGAAGTAAGCTCCATCAATATCCAACACCTTTAGCCAACGTTCCTGCAACTACACAATACCCTGGTGATAAAAGTCGGCGGTCTTCGAGGCAAAGCAGTCCGTGAGTGCGTTCCGCAGGTCTCCCTCATTGACAAATAATCTCCCACAGAGGTGGTTGTCGAGGGAATGAAGTAGATGGTAATCTGTTGGTGCAAGGTCCGGTGAATAAGGTGCATGGCACAATCTCTCCCAGCCAAGATGCTGAAAGTTCTCCCGGGTCCTCTTTGCCACATGTGGCTTGGCATTGTCGTTGAGGAACAGCACACCCTTGCGATTCACCAATGTCGGCTCCTTCTGCCGCATTGCACGGTGCACCCTTTGCAACTACTGTGAGTAGAGGTCAGCAGTGATGGTCTGACCAGGTGGAAGGAGCTTGTAATGCACCGCTTGGCGAAAAGTCCACCATATAGAGAGCACTTTTCGTGGGTGCAGAGGTGGTCTTGAGGTTTGAGGAAGAGGGTCACGTGGCGATAACCAATATCTGATACGCTTGGGAGCAGGGCCTAAAATTGAGTGGAGTACTCCACACTTTGTGGAACTGTAGGAAAGGAGTGTGGAACTATAATTCTTAAAGTGTGGAGTGGTATTAATGTGAGTACCTTACTTTTCTCGGATTATGCATTTAAACGCGTTTAGTGTGTCAAACTAAGTCTTACTGATTCAATACATTCATTATGCAATGGGTTACTCAATTCCATATAACTGCCAGTATATGATATTAAGCCAGAGTTAATACGTATAGGTGTCTCCTAGATGGCAGGGAAAACCATTGCCAATTTTGAGGTGAAGGAACTTTTTAACTATATTTAATTTTCAAACTTTTTCGGTTGCATTCATATAGTTTTAAAATATGCAACTAACTGCACGTTTATCTGTTGTTTCAATAGGACATTACACTTTTCCGATATAATGAAATGTGTTGTTTCGTAGATAAAAATTACACGATCCTTTGAATCCGTTATAGAAATATGTACTACCAGAGATAACATACATCAATAACCGCCAAAAATTTAGCTGAAGCACCGTATTTCGTTGAATTTTAGGCCCTACTTGAGAGTGTCATAGAGGACCCACTTTTCGTCACCAGTGAGCAAGCGATCAAATATAGGTGTGTTCAGGTGCGAAGTGAGCAAGGATAAACAGGCTGTCACTCGTTGTTTCTTGTTGGCTGCCGACAATGTGTGGGGTACCCATTTGCTTAACCTGTATGACTTCCCTACCCTATGCAGGTGCAGTCTAACTGTTTCAACGGAAACACGGAACCTTTCTGCAGATTCATCTCACGTTAGACAACTGTCCTCCTCGATGGCTGCTTTCAGGGCCTCGTCATCATGTGGTCGTCCACTGCGAGATTCATCAGCAAGGCTCACATCTCCCGAACAATTTCTGGAACCAATGTCTGGCGATACGTTCGTTCATGGCATTCTTACCTGGCATGCGGAGACTTGATGCGGCAGGTGACAGGCACACTTTAAAGTCATACAACAAGCACACGCGAACAAGCTGCTTCGGTACCTCAATTTCTCTTTTACACTGGACGAGAGCTATGACTGCTGTGTGTAAGCACTCTGCCTGTATTACTGAAGGTCGATTGTCAGACTAACTACCGTTCGCTTGGCAGACACTTGCGTCATTTCGTTTCCTCTCTGTGAGCGCATGATGAATGGGACGGCAAAAACTTTTTTTGGTTACCTTGTAGTTACACTTTGATTCCAGTTTGTTTACTCGCGCTTTAAATGGCCGTTTTAGTGGTTGACCACGTTTTCCTATGTATACTTTTGTTTATTTCGGTAATAAAACCGGTCTATGACTAATTTTATTAAAATTATACCAACTTCCCCAGCATCGACATGATAACTGTGAGAAATAGCAGTAATAACTAATCCGAAGATTTGAACAGGGAGGTTCGTAGCTTTTTTATCTGACTTCTCCTGTAGACTCTGTGAACTTCATGCTTCCCAATCCTCCACCCAATTTATGCTATTAGTACGACAGACAGGTTTTTGCACGTGACGCTAGAGTAATATGTAAAATAAAGCACCAATTTAGACTTTGAAGTTAAAACGAACACGCCTCTTTCCCTGATTACAAAACTTTAGAACTGGCATATTATTGTAGGTAGTCATTATTAATATACAGTATGAAAGTCAGTGGCGGTGTTTGCAAGTGTTGCCTTGTTGCGCAACAGCCATTTTCTTAAGTTATATAATTTTTATTTCAATCATTCTAAAATATAGAATATGTAATAATATTCTACCCTTCGGTGTTAAAAAAAAAACAAGAGTTTCCTTTGAGGAAGAAAAAAAACTTCACAAGTTCACCGTTTAATCTTGGTGTTGTAATTTCCCCGCAGTGTTGTAATTTCCCCGCAACGATTTTAAAGCCCAACCCGCTACAGAGGCTCTCTCTGTGCTGCATGTTCGAGTGACATTTTTAATAGCAATTTCCACAGGTGTTGGGAGGTTGCAGCGACCAAGCAAAGAACGAGGATTTCTACTCTTTTTCTCCCCTCAACTTTTCATTGCATCCGGAAGGTAGCACTTGTGGCGCACATCACCTCCGCCCAGGTTGCAGAAGCCGTGTGCTCGTATCTTTTCATTTACTTGCAGTTTATGTGTGTGTGTGTGTGTGTGTGTGAGAGAGAGAGAGAGAGAGAGAGAGAGAGAGAGAGAGAGAAAGAAAGAAAGAAAGAAAGAAAGAAAGAAAGAAAGAAAGAAAGAAAAAGGATAAATGAAATAAAGAGCGTGTACGAGTATCATCCGTTTCGTTTTCTTGGTTGAGCGCTGGTGAATTCATTTGTTGCCTTTGAATAGCGATGCTACCGCAGAATGCTGCTACGTCTCACGCGCGACTCTCGAGCTCTACGTAACAATACTGGAGTGACTGCTTAGTGTCGATAGATAGACGCCAGAGCAAATATTTAAACTCGTATGGCCACTTCCAGTCTAATCGAATGTGGACCAAATTTTCAGTTCTAACTCAATTTTATATGCTTCTTATCGCTGTGCGGCCCGTTTTTTAATTTGTTTTAATTCTTGAGTTATTCATATAATAGTATACCATACTCTGTATGTAATAGAAAATACTGCAAATAATATTTACGTTTTTTGCAAGAATTAAGAAATAAATAGAAAAAACGGACCACACCGCGATATCAAGCGTGAAATGCTGAGTTAGAACTGAAAATTTGATGCATATTGGTTTAGACTGGAAGTGGACAAAAGAGACTGTGTCCTCTCCGCTTCTTGCCTTCATATATTCATGAAATTTTTGGTAGCATCAACAGTCAGTCCAGTATCACTTTTAGATAGAGGTCATTGCGGGCGACTCATTTTACTTTAATCACGAAATCATAATTTTAAAGCTATGACATTGTACAGAGCTCTGTACAATAGAAGACCAGAGGGTACTTTGTGGCAACGCAGCATCATTGGAAGCCTTCCGGCTGATATAGTACGTCGTCTGTTGTGTTAATTATGACTGGGAACTTCTGAATGGGTTCTAATAAATCGCACGTAAACTGTTGGGTTTAAAACATTTTGTGAAATAAGTTGCGTGTGATTTTAGATTCATCCTCCTCGTACGGGGAGGACGATAAAATGTTTTTAGAATACTTAAATTCGAGGCACATTCCAACAATCCGGAGACGACCAAACTATTTTTTTAAAAAAAATGGAATGATGTTGGTTTCTTTACAAGGTTCAGACTTACGATAGAGACCGTGAAAGAAATAGTTCCTCAAATTGATGACTTCGTGGAAATACCTACTAACAGTCACACTTGTGTCGTGTTCCGCACTCCCCAACTTCAGTTAATTTTTATGATTAATTATGAAATTTACTTTTACTTAAAAAAAAAAAAGATAATCTGAGGCGAGTGAATTCTATAGAAAGAGTATGTTTGGAGAGGACAGTAAGTATGAGCTGTGAATTTGCATATGCAGAGTATTAATTTGATTATAATGTATGTGCTTAATCTGATTTATTTTATCTCAGGAATAGCAAATACGATTCATCTGCTAAATTTCATTTAATCTCCTCTTGCGACCAAAGACCAGAAAGTTTTTCTTTCCTCGCGGAGAAATCTTGCTGTTTATTTTTGGCGGGAGAAAGAAGCGGATGGGAACAGAAGTGAAGGGGAGGGAGAAGTTGCCGCCTTGACTTTCTTGCTGTTTTTTGTTGTGCATTTTCTTAACCTGGCCCGCATTTTAGCTTAAAAAAGTCTTGTGTTATCTTATTGGCAGTTTTCGTTTACTGGAAATTTCGAGGCGGCAAAAAGTGAGTATATATTTTCTCATCTGTTTTAACTCACTCTCTGTTTGCTTGCTCTGATTCTCTGCTGTCACCACATTCTGTTCTACGATGTAGCGAGCACGAGTCCGGCTGTCCGCCATCTCGGAGGGCGGACATGGGAGAACTTGGTGTTCTCAAGGAATCCGAATTCCGAACAGGTATTGAGCGGATATTGATATCACGAAATTGGAATATAAGTTGCTGTGATGTTCGATTTGTATTCCTGTCTTCGAAGAAGCATTCGAGAACCCGATATTCTGATATCGGTGGGTTGAGCAGTCTATCTTGGTTTTTCTTGCCATCCCAGAGAAATGAATTCCCTTACACGTTGCTTTCTCAGGCGTACCTCTGTAAGAGAAAAAGTGCCGAGGATTTGTAGGGTTTGCCGCCTACCTTAGTCATCGTTGTCCTTGGGTTGAACTTAAATTCATCAAAATACCAATAGAAGTTACTTTTTCAGGTATCCTCTGTATGGACGAGGAGGAAGGGCTCGTAGACTCTACCGTCTCTCCAAAATTGGATTTGTTGTCCGCTTTGATGATTGTGATGTGAAGAATAATGTTCGAGGCACTCATTTAAGGTACTTTCCCAGGTATCCTCTGAATGAATAAGGAATACGAGGGCTTGTAGACCTTACCGTCTACTCCAATTTGTTTGTTGTGAAATCTTTGTGTTTTTTCAAGGTAACTTTTTTTTATCGATTGCTCTGTTCCTCTAATGAACTCGATTATAGTATACTGACTTCCCATACGTCGTTTGATGGTCGTCCTTATGGAGTGGACGAAGTGCTGTGTCGCCTCTACCGGATGGTGTGCCAAGTTCGAGTAATTAGAACTTGTATGGTTGCGGATCCAGGTGAATATGTGGCCGGCGTGAGCGAGCTTGCAACTTTGCATTTTGTATTCGTACTTTTGTTTTGGGATCTTGATTGAGAGATTTGTATTCCGTCCAAACTATGCCGTTATGGCGATAAGAAATTCCAAGGGAAACGGTAGATTCTGTGTTTTGATGTGTTTTAATAAGTTTCCAGATGACTTCCCTCGATGAGCACTCTGGACGGAAGTGGGTTGTAGCTGTTGTCGTGGGTGCTATCACAAATTCATTCCCCATTCCAGCAGGAAAGTTAATGGGAATTGCTCTCAGTGTAAGAGGAGTGAAATTTATATATGTCTTGGCTGACGCATCACCTCTCTATATATTTCAATTCCATATGATTGCTCAAGTTACTTTCACGGTAACCTGTGTGCAGAGAATCTTTGGCGGAAAGAATAGCAAATATCGAATTTGTAGTTCTCTTGATTGGCAACTGTGTTTGTGGAGATTGATTTTTGAATGTTGATGTGTGGTCTCTGGGAAGTCAGTCACATCTTTTCAGTACCCGGTATTTCGGTGTCGGGAGGTATGATAATTTGAGATTTATTATTATTATTATTATTGTTTAAGTGGCTCATACACGGTAATCATTTCGTTAACCTCTGTATGGGTGAAATGTGTCGGGCCGTAGGTCTTATCCCTACTCCGTTGTTTGTCGGTTGGTCCTGATTGTGTCTTTTAAAACGCCCGTCGTGACGTTTGTAAATAAAGTTTTGTAATTGTACTCGTAAGTCAAATCTCTCTGAGTGTTTACGAAATGGTTGGTCGGAAGTAGGGTTCCATTCCGATTGTCAGTCATTTGTGTGTCTTGTATAAATGTAAATCTATCGGGATTAAGTGTTTTATGTGGAATCTCTTTGTGAGTTGAACAACTGGGTTCATTTTTGTCTCGGAGTAAGGCTAAGGAGGTTATTGTCTCCTCCAGAATTGTCAAGTATTTGTGAAAGTCTTATCGCCTTCATTAGGGCCAGATACTTCTGACTACCTAGATTGCCTCCACCTTGTAATTGTTGAGAGAATTGTCTGTTTAAGATTTTGAGCATGTCTGTTAAAATACGGCTCGGTTTGGTTAAAGTCGGCTGAGTAACCAAAAAGTTATGATTGTTCTTATCTCGGCGGCGTGGTTCTCTTTTGGCGCGAAATTTGTCGTACAGGTCCTTGCAGCTGACTCGTATACCGAAGTGTTATTCTAATAACTATCTGTAAATAGACATCCTAATATATATACGAGGGTCATTTAACTCGAACTGGCAACATTGCTACGATTGGAGTGTCGTGTGGGCAGGAGACAAATGACGAACGTAGTGTGTACCGTGGATGTGTACGAGTCAGTTCAACGCTGCTGCGGTCCCATATTACGGTGTGCGTGGCGAGTAGACAGTGTTAAAGTGATTGTTGTGTGAAATACCGCCCTAACGCAATGTTCACGCGTGCAGAACAGCGTCTTTTCATCAAATTCCAGGTGGCACGAGGGCGAAATGCTAGGACGATTCACAGAGGATTAGTAGAGGCCTGTGGTGAAGCTGCTCTACTGTATCGGACAGTGGCAAGATGGGTTGCAGCATTTCAGGCGGGATGACAGTCAACAGACAAAATGCACGGTGGAGGGTATATGCGAACTGCTACGGACGAAATTCATCTTGCAAGACTACGGACACTGCTTGACGGTGATCGGCGCTGGACTTGTAGTTAATTGGCGAAGGATCTGAACATTTCGTCCGGATCAGTGTTCCGCATGCTAACACAAGATCTTGGCATGCGGAAATTTGCAGTCAGTTGGGTACCCCATGCCCTGACCGAAGTTCAAAAGTGGCATAGGTGGGAATGTGCGCGCCTACACCTTCAACGTTACCATGAGGAAGGTGATGACTTCTTGCACCGCATTATTGCAAGTGACGAAATGTGGGGAAGATCCTACGAGCCTGAATTGAAACGTCAGTCGAGTGAATGGCGCCACCCATAATCTCCACGACCGAAAAAGCTTAGGCAAGAGCCAGCAAACGTGAAGGTGATGATGATAATGTCTTACAGCCACGAAGGCATTATCCTGTCACATCAAGTTCCATCGGACGTTACCGTCAATGCTGCATACTATGCTTCATACCTCAGTCACCATTTGCGACCAGCATTGCGGCGCAAACGTCCACACCTCCTGGAGTCTGGACCAGTTCTCCTACACGACAATGCCCGATGCCATACAGCCCATCCAGTACAGACTCTGTTACGACGATGGGGTTGGGAGGTACTGGAGCACCCGCCATATTCCCCGGATATGAGCCCCTGCGATTTTGATCTTTTCCCAAAAATGAAAGAACCTCTCAGGGGCAAACGTTTCAGAGACATTCCCAGCATTGTTCGTGCCTTAGGGCGCACTGTCAACACCCTCTCACAAAGTGGAGCGTTGACAGATATTCCAACGGTTACCAGACATCTGGCGAAGGGTTCAACAGGCAGGCGGAGACTACATCGAAGGACTGTAAGCTTCTTGAGGTGAGTGATTCACTATATTCCATTTCACAACTATGTTGCCACTTCGAGTTAAATGACCCTCGTATATAACTCTATATTCTATAAATTCCTTGTTTCATAAATCGTTTCGAGACAATAGAGTAGCCTTCCCAAAGTAGATTTGATTTCTGCTATTTTTTACGTTAAGTTTCAAGAGAGATTTTTTAGCATAACAATTCCAAAAGAGAGACCAAACAAATCCTGAGTTTTAAAGCTCTGCAAATATCTGTTGTATTTTCTTCGAGAACCCACCCTGGAGGTTTCTGGTTCGACTCCAGGGATCCGTTAGGTGTGAAATGTTGTGGTAGTAAACTGTTATCTTTGCTAGGATTTGTCGCTTAGGGAAACTGTCCATTGTTGACTGGTTGGCGCTTGAAGATAACTAAACCATTGTTCTTGAATATTTATAAATAACCAATCTCTTTTATTGGATTTGATTTAAGAATCGCTTTGTCTGTGTACCAGTCCACGGGCGTGTCAGTTTTGAATGCATAAATTCAATGGGCAAGTTCTTGTTTTCTAAGTGATAATCCGTATTGCAAGAAAATCTTTTTCTAAATAAAGCATTTATACCTGCCTCGAAATCTGAATGTATCTATTTGGCAGGCCCTCACAGGAGATCGTTTATTTTTCAATTGTAGCCCGAACAACGAACTAGCACAACATATTTCTATTAGCAGGCCCGAAGAGGAACATAGCGCACAGCCACAACACACTTTTCATGCTATTTACTATTTTCTGTCGTAATTACTTATCGAAATGTTTTATCGTGGGAGCTGCTCCATTGTAATAGCTTGACGGCCATTGTACATTCCTTTTCATTCATATCTGATGCAATTTAAGTTCAATTAACGTAACATATTGAATCTGAAGAAAGAAAATGTTTTAAAAACGTGATGAAGTTGAGTGAGTATAGGAGCCGTGAAGTTATAACAATAGAGCAGTCTCCCTGGATTTCCATCTATTTTGTAACATTCGGACTACGATACTTCGTTTTATTAACTGGAACAAGGCGAGTACGAGAAGGTTCTAGATCTCTGGTCCGCCTACGTATTTTATAGTTACTAACTCAACTCTTTACAGATGTGTTTATTACCTTATTTAGACATTATTTACACAACATTGAAATCTTTTATCACGCTACGTAGGTAAAAAGAACCTTTCTCAAACATTACATTGGTGAATTCATCTAGACGGGCCGTCTAAAAATGAAGATCAGCTAAAATTTATAATATCCACACGTTCACAGTTAGCCCTTTCTGGTGGAATTTACGAGATATACTTCAAAAGGCACTTTTATAAGAAAGTTCCTTGTAGACTATACAATTAAGTGTTAATTTCTCGGTTTGTAATAGTTTAATATTTCTTACATAAATGACATGCAAATTAATTCGGTCCCATGTACAAAGCGTATAAAGTTATCTGTTACTCCTCTGAATGCGCCTCGTAGCCTAAATTTACAGACTTAGCCTCGTAAAATTAAAACTACCTACGTAAATAATGGATTTATTTGCTTCTAGTTCCACATATCAAACTTTACAACAAAAATATATCGGAAAACATATTTCTACATCTGAAAGAAATGATAGGGCTAACACATGGTCGTCTTTCATAGCTCATCTCATTATAAATATCAAAGCTTATTTATACTTTATTAATATATTACGTACCTCCAATTGATCCTCTTCTACTTAAGTATCCAACATCATTCGATCAACATTTAAAAAGCAAAAATACCAGCAATAATTTGAACGTACCTCCTACAAAGTTACTGTGTTTAAATGTACGCCATGATACTCGCCAACCTGCGTGGTCAGCCGTTTGGGCAATGTTGCCAGTTTTCAATACTCCGGCTTTCTACTATAGAAAGGCTCTGCATTGTATCGTCCCATTTAAAATGCTGTGTTTATTCCTTGTTACACTCATCAAGTGAATCTGTTTATGAGGAAATCTGCTTCTATAAATAGAAATGTAATTCTTTTTCTTTGAAATTTTCAAGGCTTGTGTCTGGTAGTCCCTGTGATTCGCAGTTGTAGACTCACTCATTAAGAAACGGTTACCCCGAGCTAGTAATATTCGTTAGAACTTCCTGTCTAGAAGCGTAAATACTGTTTTTGAACATAAAAAGAATATTATTCAGTGCATGAATAAAGATAGTGAAGATGGAGGAAGAGAAAAATTAACACAATTCATTGGGCCGAAGTACTCAAGAAAACACTTATTAGCAGTCATTTTAATTTCTGGCTTTCTTTTCTTTCTTTCATTCTTTCTTTTTTTTCTTTTAGTAAAATAATGCCTCTTGTGAAAATTTTGTTTAAAGGGGAACACAAGCCATAAGAAGCAATGTTAAGAACGGTTTCCATAGTTGCAACTAAACTACTTAAATTTAAGAAGTGTAATTTCACGCCATAATGCGTATAACGTTAAGCTCTAGCTTATGACTCAAAATTTATGCCTATATTAATATGTAAAGAAAATAAAAATTGTTTTAAAAAGTAAGTTCTGTTTCGCAGGGTCGCCGCTAGTTGACGCATGAGGATTCACTGAATATACCGATGCGACGTATCTGCAGAAATACAGCTAGAAACGATCAAAAATGCAATTGGTGGTCTTACATGAAAGAGAAAAGTAGTCTGAACCAAATTTGTATTTTGTGTGGAAAAGTGGCAGAGACTGAGAGAACAAGAAGTTTCTCAGTCCGAATTATAATCTTATAGCTTCTTGAAATAAATTCCGATAGTGCATTTTTGGATAGTGCAGATTTGAAGTCTTTGATGGTACCATGCCGCAACGGCTCTACTGTTCGTGACGTTACAAATGTGATAGTCTAAAGTTCATTCAACGCTTTCGGCAGCCTGTAGCTCCGAAACTATTCACATTTGGCAAAATTTGTCAGTGCAACTTTCGTCTTGTTTTGATTTCAGAAATAACCCCCAGAAATTCGACGGTGTAGTTAATAAACACTCTGTATATAATAATAATAATAAATCAAAGCCATATTCGATCTACTGGATGAGACCTCTCCCCGGAGGGAGGAGATTGGTCTACTGGTCCCACGCTGACCAGGCGGGTTGGCAGAGAAGAGCCTAAGCTCTCACTGTGATCGCCACTATCGTTTATTCATAGCAGTTGCCCAATTGCATCACGATACTTGGTAGGCACCATTCCAGACCCACAAGCCTTGGGAAAAAATCTTTGGCAGCGCTGGGAGTCGAACCCGGAACCCCTCAGTCTGTAGTCAGCAACGCTGTACGGCTGTGAAATTTGAATGTTGAATGCGCAAACGACTCAAAGATTAAGATTCACACAAAGAGCAATGGAGAGATGCATGCTAGGAATAACTAGAAGAAATAGGAAGACAAATGAATGGATTCACGTACAAACAAAGTTAGAAGATACAATCAAGACTGCGAAGAAAATGAAGTGGAGATGGACAGGTCACATAGCTAGACGAACAAATGGAAGGTGGATGACAAATGTATTACATTGGATTCCTAGAGAAAAGAAACGACCGAGACGACATCCATATGCACGATGGGTAGATGAAATCAAGCGTTTTTCAGGAGCTACATGAATTAGGATAGCATAAGACCGTGATATGTGGAAAGGAAGGGAAAGGCCTTCATCCACCAGTATAGAAAATGGCTGATATGATATATAGGGATAGACTTCAGGAGGAGACTATGTAATACAAAGTGAAACAAAACCGTTTATCATAAACAGGAAAATTACTGTTGGGGGT
>JAGDQP010023470.1:0-29118 GCA_022664845.1 Lepisma saccharinum
TTCAATGCTGCTCCTACAAATTCAATCCTAGAGAGTTCAAACTTTCAGGGAAGAAAGTTCATAAGTAATTCAAGAGTTCTACTTGTGTCGATTTTTCATTTTTTTCTTGTTCAGTGTTGAAAGAGCTTCATTGTTATCGGCATAACAACAATGAAACGATTTCAACAATGAACAAGATAGAAAATGAAAAATCGACACGGACAGAACTCTTGAATTACTTATGAACTTTCTTCCCTGAAAGTCTGAACTGTCTAGGATTGAATTTGTAGGAGCAATATTGAAATTTCGTGCAACGATAAAAAATACATTAGACACATACGGAGATAGTGCTGCCATCTCTTGTTGGAGATCTTGGCTTTACATTACCCTTAAGGATAATTTGGATAAAGGGCAAAAGGAAGTCTGGTGTTAGGTTTGTTGTGGTATGATCTATTGATTCAGATAAAGGTGGATTATGATCAGTTCGGAGTCTGTACTGATTTGTGTAACCTAGTCTTTGTGTTTTTTCTAAGCTACTAGTCGATTTTATAAAATGTCTGTTGATATGTGTTATTGAAAACTGAGTTTTTTTTATGTGTTATGCTACGGAGAATTGAGTCTGAATAAAACAACAGTTTTTGCAGTACACTTGGTAATTCTTTGTCACTTGTAGATAAAGTCGGGAGGAATATTACTAGATGTGGGCTATGGTTTTGGATGCAAAGCAAAAGTTACTTTAGAGTAAGCTAGAGGTAACAGGCGTGTGGGCTTGTATTGAATACAGAAATGCTTCAAATTCAGCAGGTTTACTTTGTACATTTGTTTAACAGAAAAGTATTGGTCCACAAACCTGTAAGTAATTTTACCGAGCGGCCGTAGGTCAGTTGGTAGAGCGCTGGCGCCGCATTCGGAAGGCCCATGGATGGAATCCCACGACCGGCCATCCTGGCTGAGGTTAGTCCCACCAAGTGAATGCTGGGATGGTGCCTTAACTCAAAGTCCTGGCCCCTAACTTTCCCATTATTGTCCCAAGCCTTAGGCCATAGATGCCTGTTAGGCTTAAATAAATTCAAATTCAAATTTGTAAGTAATTATACTTTCTATTACTCTTCTACCAGAGCTCGCTTGAGCCATGACTAGTCTTATTATCGTCAATTGTCTGGGTTTGTGGACATGAGTGCTTCTTAGACGAAAACAACAACACTAACAAGAGAACCCTTTTTGCTGTTCCGCGAATTTTGATTTCGGACATGTTTTTTGACCTTATTTGAAACATATAGATAGCGAAAATAACATCTATAGACTCGTACTCTGTCATATATTTGTGTCCCGAATAAGTCGAGTCGTGTAATTTGAGCGACTTTTAAGCAGTAAAATCAACCTTGATGGTGAAACTTTATATTAACTAAATGAGTTATCAGATGCATTTCCGTAGGTACTTTTACGTGTAGAATACAAATTTCACCATGGGAATGTTCGCAAATTTAATGTTTTTTTTATACAAACTTCAGTTTATGATCGAAAATGAACAAAATTCCATATAAAGTAATGCCATAAAGGAACAATAATACAACTGTGGGAAAGGGGAAGCCTGGGCAAGGGATTATAAATACATAAAAGATAATGGTTTCTAATACCTTTTGGGGGTCTAGGGCTCTTGCAATCGCTAAACCACTGATCGACTACACGGTTTTTAAGAAAGAAGCGAAGCGCTGGAGCGAGAATAGAAAAAAAGAGAGTGCACCTCATGGAGATGCGTAGCAAAATCGTTCCGATGCCCAGCGGTTTCGCAATTTGGCGACCTTGGCAAGGCCTGGGGGCTCCGTTACGTTCTTAAAGTTAGTTCTTAAAAAAAAAAGGAACATTACAATTATAAAGTTTGTAATAAATATGTTGTAATTATAAGTAAAATTAGAACTCGTTTGTTGAACTTTAAAAACCTAAATAATAATAACGGACTTAATATTTGTTTACATTTATCTTTAAATAAAAGAAGAAAACTTGAAATGATGGAGAACAAATTGATTGAATCACTTCTTAATAAAAAATCAAAGAAAGTGAAATCTGTTTAGATTGCAAAACAATCCATTATGCTTATTTTCATTTTTAGAACTTGTTAATTCACTATAATTAGTATTATTGTTTAACTGTTTCATTTTAAAGTTCAATTTCGAATATTTATAAAAATAATCAAATCAGTTACGTTTTTTCGTGCTTACCAGTTATTCAAAATATTTAACTTTCAAAAAATTAGTAGTAAGAGTGTATGTTAAATAAGATGTTTGAAACAAATATAAAATGTGACATGACAGACAAGAATTTATTTTGGAAAGTATTTTGAAAAAAAGTTTACTCTTCTAATTATTAATTATAATTTTAGTTCGTAATATAGTTATGATAATGTTTGTATGGTAAGGGGCATTGAAAATGTACGTAAGCAAAGAGAGCGCAGGAGAAGCGAGAGTGTTGCAATTTTGTTCCGGAATTACACACCAAAGAGGAGAGGTAATGAAAAAATGTACATACGAAAGTAAAAATTCGAATTGTATTATTTAAAATGTCCCCATTAAATAACCGTGTAGTCGATCAGTGGTTTAGCGATTGCAAACGCCCTAGGCACCACAAAAGGTATTAGAAACCATTATTTTTTATTTATTTACAATCCCTTGCTCGCTCTTCCCCTTTCCCACAGTTGTATTGTTCCTTTACTCCATTACTTTCTATGGAATTTTGTTCATTTTCGATCATAAACTGGAGTTTGTATAAAAAACATTCAATTTGCGAACATTTTCATGGTGAAATTTGTGTTCTACACGTAAAAGTACCTACGGAAATGCATCTGATAACTCATTTAGTTAATATAAAGTTTCACCTTCAAGGTTGATTTTAATGCTTAAAAGTCGCTCAAATTACACGACTCGACTTATTCGGGAAACAAATATATGACAGAGTACGAGTCTACGCGTGATATTTTTGCTATCTATATGCTTCAAATAAGGTCCGAAGTCAAAACTCGCTAAACAGTAAAAATAGTTCCCTTGTAAGTTTAACTAAAACACAATATCCGTGTATGTTTGGTCTTCCTTTGGAACTTACCTGGAGCATGGAGAATGGTAAATAATTGGAACAGTGACTAGAAGATGACAGAGAGCACAGTTCTATGGATTGTTACAAGGTAAGAACTTCAATGTCTAAATTATTTTGGACATCATTTTCAATAACCCATGATTGCATTCTGTCAAAGCTTACGAAACATAGTTGTGTGCCTAAAACAGCAAGTAAAGTAAAAGTAAAATTATAAAATGTTAGTGATGTTCAAATTAAAGCGAAATTAAACTTTGGTGGTTCTATTCTGTACACTTACATGAAGATAATCAATACGGTATATTAAAACATATTACCGTTACTATTGACACATTAAGGCAGGCAATGATACACATAGCTTTTACTACTCCCTATATCCGGTGTAAAATTTACGTATGAAACGTATATTTTTTTCAAAAACAAGACTTGCAAGACTTGCATGCATCTTGGTCTTGCTTGTGCTCATCACTACTCCACGGACTGTACGATTCACCCGATGTAAAAATAATGAAATCGCGACGACTAAGGTGGGCAGGCCATGTAGCTCGGATGGGAAAAAAACGAAGATTATATTCTATCCTGGTTGGAAGGCCGGATGGAAGGAGGCCATTGGGAAGACCGAGACGTCGTTGGGAGGGCAATATTAGAAGAGATCTTCGAGAAATAGGTGTTCGTGATGGAAACTAGCTTGATATTGCCCAGGATAGAATCCAATGGCGAACGTTTTTTACTACGGCGATGAACTTGCGAGTTCCATAAGCCATAGAGTGAGTGAGTGAGTTAGTTAGTGATGAGCTTATTGTGATAGTCCTAAAGGGGAATTGGCGCCCAGTCATTCCTTACGAACGTTTGTGTAGCTATCTGAAGCAGTTTAAAAGGAACCCGGAAGAAAGTTTGGCAGCGCTCTATTGTTGTTTATACCCAATAAAGGTGGTGGTTTGACTGAAGGTAAGTGTTTTAAAATTCCACGTTCGTTTTCGTCCAAAAAGGTTAAACCATGAACGTGGACGACTACTGTGCTCAACTGCGGGAAACGAACTAATAGCATCTCTACAATCTGCTTTCCTTGTGCACACACACACTATAAATTGCAGTATGAAACATTTCCTTATCCACATTCCCACGATTTTTCACATCTCTTTCACCATATAGACCAAATGTCTGCGAAAAAAAGAGCTTCGATAACTATGCAACGTTTGTCGCTGTGTAAGTGACTTCCTGTCACAGCCATGAGATTCTCTCTTATTGCAGCTGCCAGACTTTGGCAGATGGCAAAAATGTTCGAATATGGTGAGAAAGATTACTCTCACTAGATTGGTATTGTTTTGTTCTATCATAACCGGGAATCACTTTCGCTGAACCGATTGACTTGCTCTAGGAACTGTAACGAGCTGGAAATTTTCGCCGTCATATTTATCGTTGGTAACACGTCTGGGCGTAGCACCTTCGGTCACCCCTGAAAGAAATACCGCACTGCTCAAACGCAAGGAAATAATTGACAACTCTGCTTTTCCCTCCGAGTCAGGCCCGGTCCAAAACTTGACCCGAATGACCCGTTTCAGCTCTGATCATAATCACCTGAGTATTCATTCGTCTTCCTGGTACTTCAATCATGTCAGTCAATAGTAACATTTAGTCGCAAATACACTTTACCGGTTATCAAACTTCGAATCGTGCTCTTTATCGTTGACTGCAATTTGGTCAAGGTTAATATTCAATCAGTAAATTTCTATTAAAAGTAAAATTGAACAATGTACGACAATCCATTTGCACGATACACTTTATAAACTATGTTAAAAGATTAAGGAAATGGCGGATTAAAGCAAGAAAAAAAATGCATATTGTCTTGGTTTTATGAAACTAGAAAGTTTTACAGAAAACAATCCAACTATACCTGGCTACAGGAGTAAATGAATCGCTTGTAGGTAATTCAGGTAGTTCTGTTCTGTTCACTGTTACTCTATTGTAAGATTTTAATACTGTTCCATTTACACTCCCAAATCGTTGCAAACGTCTCCGTGAAACACTTCCAAAAATACACATTACATGTTCTTCCTCCATGGATCTTATTCAACAATTTGTTTCTTGTTTCTTTTGAAATTATTGCTGTCAGTCGCTTGTTCTGGCTACAATATCACTTGTACGATTTCAACGAGTAAATTGACCTTAATTCGCTGGATGAAGGTTCCCCTTCGTGACATTATAGCTTTCGGAATAGCACTGATGACAGTATTAATAGTGATGAATGATTGTTTGTCCAATCCTACGTCACATGCCACTTGACGGCTGTTTTATGACAATACAGAAACAACGTACCGTTCAAAACTTTCTTGCGTTTGTACTGAAATTTGGTGGTCGGAATTAAAAGTTGATCTAAATTTCGGTATTACCTACAAAAACTAAATTCCTTTTTATGACTTTGATCAATGTAGATTTTTTTTTTCTAAAGATGCAAGTATGATGAGTGATGATCAACGAAAGAAACTATTCCTCATTACACGTTGAGTTTTTAAGGAAGTGTGTATTGATCTTATTGATACCTATATATGTCTATCTCACTATCCGCTAGACGATCCAACGATAATACCAAACGTTACCGCTACTTGTCAATAAGTCTGGAACTTACGCAACGATACCTTCAACAACTATTTACTGAACGTTAGCGATAAGATCACAGGGCACACAACTCAAATCCACTGCTTTCCCACAAATCACTATGAACTCAGTGTTAAGACTAAACCACAAAAGCACTTGGTTTGAGAACAGCATCCAACTTCAACTAACTTGTATTTTCACGTCAGTGATACAGCTCCCGCCGCTTTTCTCTCCTCTCACTCACCCATTCATCCACACACGCACTTTCACATGCTATGTTTACACAGCGCGTGTTCACACACCCGCAGCGAAAGGGAATGGTCAGCCAATCACCTAGGAGACAAATAGGATGAGCTGGTCTTTTCAACACGTTCTTATTTTGTCCCTAATTGCTAGGGAGTCGCATTAAGCCAATTTGTCGAGACAAATACGCTCTAAGCGCATATCTGAAGCCACCAATGCTTCTGTATTGGGAGTTGGGACGAGGGTGCGGAAGTACCTTTCTCAGGCTACACTTCTGTCACATCCTTTTCTGAAAATTAATTCTACCCTGAACGAGAGAATTTTAACAGAGATCCTCAAGTGTTGACAGATATTGCATGTAAAGGCGTTCTTGCATCTAATGGAAAAAGAACTAAAAAATAAAGGAAAAAGAAAAGGGAAATGAACATCTGGATCCTTTGTTGCAGAACAGGAATCTCTCAAGAACATTAATTAGATTTCAGTGATCAGACAGGCATTATGAAGGAGTTTCTAAAAACAAATAGTCACTGAACTTCAGTTCGAGACAGAAAACATTTGTTTCATACTGAAAATTAGAATCTGAGTATCTCATTTATAGTTCAGGAATTTTAGGAAATTCGACCTAACAAGTTAGAAGGAAGTTGAGTCTTGGCACAGTTGTTAATTGACCCCTACCCATGAAAATATTAAAAGTCCTCATAAATCCACCTTGTGCTCTAGCCACCATCTTGGAAAATGACGGCCAAATTTAGTTTTTTTTTTTCGGAGATTAATGCAGAATCATTACAGCTACAGACGAACCCTAAAACCTAGTCTTCTCAAATTTATCAACCATAGAAGTAAATAGAGAGAACTATCCTATTCTAAAAGAGGACGAATTCGTAATTTAACCGGTTATAACTTCAGGAAAGCTAAGTTTGATATATTGTACCATGAATTTCGTGCAGTAGACTGGGACTGTCTCAAACACATAACAGATGTAAATGAGGCAGTAGAATACTTTTATTCTGCTATTTACAGTGTATTAGATAAAAGTGTACCCCGTAGAAAACCATCAACGAAAAATTATCCGTGTTGGTTTACAAAAGAAATAATTAGCAAACTAAAACTTAAAGCCTATTATCGTAGAAAGCATAATAACTCTGATTTAAATAATCAATTTTATTTAAGTGAATTTAATAGATTGCGCAAGGAAACAAAGAAAGAAATTGCTAATGTATATAACTTGTATATATTAAACATCGAAAATCAAGACAGTCCGGTTTCATTTAATGGCAAACTAATCGATGATAATGAGAATATATCTAACACTTTTGCTTCCTATTTTCGGTCCATATACAGAGAAAGTTACACTGAATACAAAACAATGGAAATGGGAGATTGTATGTATTCAAGTAATAGACTTGACAATCTGTCGATTTCTCAGATATGTATGAAAGAGGTAGAAGTGGCAATAAAGAAGTTAAAACCTAAAAAGGTAACTGGTCCAGATGGCGTGCCCCCTTATTTAGTGAAAGGATGTGCGGAACTATTGAAATATAAGTTATACATAATATTCAATCTTTCATTACGCACATACAAATTTCCACAACAGTGGAAAGAGGCTTTAGTATGCCCAATACCGAAATCCAGTAATTCAAAAGAAATTGAAAATCATAGACCAATAACCGTTCTTTCGGCGTTCGCTAAAGTTTTTGAAAATTATCTATATCACCGTACCATAACTCACGTTAGACCAGTAATATCAAACTCACAGCATGGATTTATGCAGAACAAATCAACGTCTACAAATTTAGTAATAATCACGGATTTTATAGCTAAAACATTAGATAATGGCGGTCAGGTTGATGTTATATATACTGATTTTGCCAAAGCATTTGACACAGTAGACCATCGCATATTACTTACCAACTTTAAGCACTTCAATTTTACGAAAAACCTAGTCAAACTTCTTTCATCTTACTTACAACACCGTGTACAATCCGTTCTTTACAGAGAATTTGTATCAAAGAAATTTGAAATAACATCAGGAATACCTCAGGGCTCAAATTTAGTCCCGTTACTTTTTTTATTCTTCATAAATGACCTCCCTGATTGTATAGTAAACACTGAGAAACTATTATATGCAGATGATCTTAAAATATTTTCTAAAGTTGAATCAATTAAAGATTGTTATCAATTACAAGTAGATTTAGATAGTATAAATAGGTGGTGTCACAGAAATAAACTAGACCTGAATATCAAAAAATACACTTCGATGACATTTACTAGACGATAAAAATTTATTCAGTTTCCTTACTCAATCAATAACAGTTTTACCAAGACCAGAAATAATAAATTTTGACTAAACTAACGTTTAATTGTCATGTAAACAATATAAGTGCAGAATCATTCAGAATTCTAGGACTTATTTATAGAACAGCAAAGGACTTCAGAATGACTAGTACATACCAAAAATTATATTATTCATTGGTTCGACCGAAACTTGAATATGCATCCATCATCTGGAATCCCACTACTCAAATTAACTGTCAGAAAATAGAAAAGATTCAATCTAAATTCCTCAGACTCCTACCGTATACAACTGGCTTTTATCCTAAATTTGAGCATTATGTAAACCTAATTCAGAATTTTGAACTCCTTACGCTGCAGAACAGGAAAATCATAATTGACTCACTCTTTTTTTATAAATTAATTCATAACTGCGTAGATAGTATAGACTTACTCTCTGAAATCCAATTTCGGATACTGGATACTAGAACCCGAATGGATAACAAAGACCTTTTCCACTGTAGGAAAGCGCAAACTGAGATTCTGAAAAAGTCACCCATTTGGAGAATGTGCTTTTCGTACAATAAATTATGTGGAATGAAAAACGAGGTAGACATATGTAATCAAAGCCAAAGAAGTTTTCAGAATAATTTAATAAAATTATTCTAAAGCAAGCAAAATTACTATACTAAATTCTAGTTTATAAACATGGGATGAAAAAAAAAAACGATGGGCAAATACAAACCTAAAAGGGAATTATAAATCATTTAATTATATTGTTATTATCAGTCTTATCTTATTCTTATATCTATATTTGTATATTTACTTTGTGTTTTTACATTGTATAGTATTAACTTACATATATTATGTATGCATTACTACTGCACTTGAATTAGCTATGTTAATTTTAAATTTGACTTTATATTGTGATGTATTTCTCTTATGTTTAGTATATATTGTGTTTATATTTTGTTGATAGTATTGAGAGTAGGGACTGATATGTTACTAAGCATTCCTGGTAATGCAAAAAAAAACAAAAAAAACACTAAATTGTAATTTACTTTTTACAGAATACCATAACTGGGCATACGCCCGTTGTATTCTTCCTAAATAAATAAATTAAAAATACAAAGACAAAAAAAAAATCATAAAAAGGAAAAAAATGTGTATATTTATTTTTTCTGTAGGATATTTAAAAATTTTAACAGTTACAGAGGATTAAAGATCTACAATTCTAGATTTTATTGAGGATATGAAGAATTCGAACAGATCTCTCGAGTAGAATCATTATAATTGCAAAGTACTGTCCATATAGTAGGATTATTTAGTCCTAGTAGCTGTCGATTCAAGTTATGGTAAAGGTACTTCCTGTAGAATGCGCACTAGCAGTGAACGGCGCATGGGAAGTGCAGGTAGCGTTCATTATATTTATTTATTCATTTAATCTCGAACAGCAGCACAAAGTGAGGTTGCATTATCAATCCCAAGGTGCCCAGGAAAACTACGGATACTCTGGTACTAAATTTGATAGGAGGCTGAGTACACCTCCAGCAGGGATTTGAATCCGGGCCGCCAGATTCGTAGTCAGACGCGTTGCCGCCTGAGCTACGGCCATTTCCATTTCAAGTGACTGAGTTCTCATAATAGACCACAAAAGTCTTCTGTCAGATCCGGTTGGTTGTCATGGTAACCCGCCATGTTCAAGTCTAAACAACAGTGGTTGGTTTATGTAGTTTCTTCGATAATAATAATTCATCATGGGTATGTGCTTCGTACCAGATTGCAAACGTTACAATGAAAGAGAGACATGTCGCTTTAAAAGGATGAAAACCAGAAAAAGGAAAAAAAAAGTCAGCCATTACTTCCACAAGTTACTGTCTACGTTCCTACCATCTAACTTACTTGACTGTTGACTGTTGTTTAGACTTAACCCCCGCCGCTGCTATGGCAACCAACCGGATATGGCGCCAAGCCTTTAGTCCTCCATTAGTTCTCTGATACTGTCCACACATCGCTGAGCACAGCAAACCGGATTGTACACACTTGATCTCTTGGCACATTCTAACTTACAGTTGCACGAAATGCGGTTTAGAGATTCTAATAGAGTTGCTTGCTTGGTAGTAGCGCTAGATCTGAGTAATCCCTTTGTCATGGACTAACCCCAGTTGGTCAGTTCCAAGTACAAAATAACCAAAACGTTACTGCCGTTTTTGATAAAAACAGAAATGTATACAGAAAATGCCACTTACCACTATGACTCAAAGTAATCCCCACCTACAATCCGGCACCTTTTGTCAACGTTTCTTCAGCTGCGCAATGCCCTGGTGGTAAAACTGGCAGTCTTAGACGCAAAGAAGGCAATGAATGCCTGCCGCAAGCCTGCCTCATTCACGAAGGATTTTCAAGGTCCAGTCAATGGAAGAAATGATAGATAATCTGTTGGCGCAAGGTCCGGGGAGCACGATGGATGGCACAGCGTTTTGTTTTTCGTAACGTGTAGAAATGCTGCTATTTGTTAGTCAATATATATAACAGTTGAATAGTACAGTATATGGAGTTCTTCATTATGCAGTCTCCTCCATTCTTGGGTTCAGAGCTGAAACAAATGACCTGGTCCGAAACTTGTCCCGAATGATCCAATTGATCCAGTTCTGACCTGAATAACTTGGGAAACGGTCTTTACCAAACTGACTGCGACTCGGCTACACCATGATCGAATCCTAACTCAACTGACCCGATGATCTGAGTGAGGACTGTTTCACGAAAGGACTGTGCAACATTCTCATTGTTCTCCTGTTCACATTCACTCGCTTTTCTACCATTTTGTGGATGGAGTATTATACAAGACAATATTCAATTGTTAGTGGAAAATTAACACCCAAACGTAGTACACAAAGATTGTAGCGAGAGCTTAGCGCTCTTGAGACAGTCCTCCGGAAATGCAAACTGAAAAGTTGCACAGTACTTTCAAGGAACAGGCATCTGGTCTTGTACCTGTGGTTTGACTCAATCAGTATTCTAATTTGTGAAAATCCTTGGGAAGTGAGCTTATGTACGGGAACTTCATTTTTGAAAATTTTACAAGATTTTAATGCTTGGATCGTATTTAATACTTCTAAACACAAGCTTCTTTCAGAATAGTGCAGTTATTTGCACACCTTCGGCAGTATTTTTGTTCTTTCCGGAAATATGAGACTATTTCTACACTTATTAGGCTACTAGTGTTAGGAACTTCTCGGCGTCGTATTTTTCGCACTCTTGAGGGGTTAACACCGCCGGACACCATTGATGAAACGCAACAATGT
The DNA here is from genome assembly GCA_022664845.1 of Lepisma saccharinum. NCBI lineage: Eukaryota > Metazoa > Arthropoda > Insecta > Zygentoma > Lepismatidae > Lepisma > Lepisma saccharinum. The sequence goes on from JAGDQP010023470.1 coordinate 11,478, forward strand.
ATAATAAGAGAAAATACAATCTCTGCTTTGCCCTCCGCGTCATCGGGTCCAAAGCATAGACCCGGTCCGAAGCTTGATCCGTTTCAGCTTTGCGTCGATTATCTCGTCCCCTTTCAGCCCATATATTTTTCTCAAACAGTTTTGCTTTAAACTTACACTGGTTACATTGCAGTTCATATTCTGCATTTCTTTTTTCTCCACGAAAATTTGAAGATGGAACTTTTACAAATGTACTTTTATTTCTGTGAAAGCATAAACTTTATATTCGTTCATTTCCATTTTTAGGTTTGTAACTATAAAAAATAAGCGAGCGTTTCTTTCTTGTTAGCTCTGAGAAAAATCTCCCCTTAAAAGTTTATTAAATGAAAGACATTAATCAGATTATAAGATTCCTTTATTTATCTTAACGAAAACAGTTGTAAACGATCAAAATATCTAGTTATGTCTTGTTTACATTACTAACATTTTACCATGATTAATGTTAACCGAGATCATTTTTGTAATGGAAACGCAAGTTACCGTTAACGCGGGTTTCAAATTTAACCAACGTCGACTAACTACGGTTATGTTAGTTGTTAGTAATCTCAACGCAAGTTAGGCGTTAAGCGCGGCTCACTTCGTGAGATTATTTCTTCCTTTACCGAAATATATAACATCCAAGGGGGTGCGTATTACTTTTAAAGCATAAAAGAATGATGGCAGAACTAATCTACAAAATGTTACGTTACAATCAATTCATTTGTGTTCATATAATTTAAATCTTTACTGTGTAACCTTACAGTAGAGTAAAAGAATAAGCTATATATTCTAAGCGTGTAACCTTTTTCCTTCCTGATAACGGCACGATAACCAAGTTCCGTAGTCTAAACATAAGTTATTTCAACCATGATTTTTACCATTGTAACAAACTTAGTAATCCAAACAAAGCATTAAAGAAAATGCAAAGCGGAAAGTATTCCATACTATCTTTAGTCAAGCAGAAAAGCAGAAGTTTGATTAAGTAACTTACAAATGATGGTCTCTTCCGCTATTCCAAACAAACCTCATTAAAAATATGGTCCAAAGGAAATAGAGTTAAATGGCCCCTTGCCTCAAACAACATCTACTGGGGCAGAAACAAAGGAAAGTTTTTGTTTGCTTTGTTGTACAAGTTTCCTCCGTCATCCAATTTAAAGCAGTCACTCTGGCCACCATATGTGCAAGTGACTAAGGGTAGAGATAGGAAATTGGATGTTTTTAAATGTTACAGACATTTACAGAGAAATCTTAAGTACAAGTTTGAAATAACTGGATGAAACGTGGCGCGTGCGCTGGAGAAAACGGAAAAACTAGTAGTTTCTTGCATACTACTAAAAATGTAAAATAACCTGGAATGAAGTTGATTAAAAAATTGAGATATAAAAAATCAATTGATTAAAAAATCACTAACATTTTTAGGTACGAGATTTTAGTTGCTCAGGATCGAAATGAATTTTAAATAAATAGCTGCATGTTGTGCTCTGATTTTATAAAAATCTTGATAAACTTTGAATTTTGGGCCATTATAGTAACTAATTGCTTCGGCCCGTTTCAATTCCACTAGATGAACACAAACATCCATGCCCCAGCCGGGATTCGAACCCAGAACCTTGGAAACACTAGTCTGACGCCTAAGATCACACGGCTACCGTAGTCGGCTGCTCGTAATTTAAGATGGAGAAATCGCGAAAAGAAAAGTCATTGAGTTCATCCAATTGCAAGCCTGAGACCAATTCCAATTGCATCTTTGAATTTGAATTTATTTGTGGTCTTTCGGCATCTGTATCTAGGGTCGGGATAGGGTAGGTTGAGGGTGGAGAAGGTATAGGGCAGGATCTTTAGGTACCACCCCAGTATTTGCCTGGTGCAAGGGAAACCCTGGAAAACCTGTCAGTGTGATCGGTCGTGGAGTTCAAACCCGCGCGCCTACCTATTATCAATACGAAGTCCGCACCGTTACCGCCTGGACCACGGAAACTGGGTCATTGTTTGCATCTTTGAGAGAAGATAAAAAGAAGTTCTTCGATCATTTCAGAATAGACAAGGAAGGTTAGAATGGTTTTAGAACTATGTTATTAGCTCTTGGTCATAGCTTACCGTACAAACATAATACTTTTCGACTCGATGCATACCACTACAAGAGAGATTGGCTGAGGACTAACTCTAAGTCTTTCTACCGGGGCCCGGATTGATAGTAATATCGAAAAAAAAAAAGTCATCGCAATAAAATGTTACGCAGCCCTAGTCAACTACGAGTAAAACAGAACAGTAAGACCGAGTGGTCGTAGCTCAGTTCGTAGAACGCTGGCATCACATTCAGGATGTCCTGAGGTTTTCCCCTCAGTCAAACCATGCAAATTCAGGAATGGTTCCTTCAACTTAGGTCGGCACGGGCCTAAGCCATAGAGCTGTTACCGCCCAGACAATTAATTTTCTTAACTTCAACTTAGGCCCCGGCCGACTCCTCCTACGCTATGCTGGCTTAAACCATAGATATCTAAAGGCCGGAGATCCCCAGAGCACGAAAAATACGACCCTGAAATTCCCGTAATTCTATTTCCCAGACCAGATCAATCGGATCAAGCGGTTTCAAGTCTGGTTCGTAGTGCTACGTGTATATACATGTGTATGCATAACTAGTTTCCGGTTTACCTAAGAGCGAAAAGTACGCATCGTATCCATTTAACACACGTCATTTTGCTCGTCTGACATTAAACTACAAAAACACACAAGTTGAGTCCGCCAAACACTACCGTCTTTGTTTTATCGTTCAGTGATCATGTCGAAGTTTGTGCCTGAAAAAGAACATTTGCGGCACGCATTGCTTTTCTTATTTAATCAAAAGAAAAAGGCTGTTGAAAGTCATCGTGTGCTGGTAGAAACATATGGTGAACACGCTCCATCGATTAGAACATGTGAGACATGGTTTCGACAATTTAAAAGTGGTGATTTTAATGTGAAAGACAGTGCGCGCTCTGGTAGACCACAAAAGTGCGAAAACGAGCAATTGCAGGTGTTATTGGAGGATGACCCAACTCAAACTCAACAGCAATTGGCAAAAGCATTAAATGTGTCACAAGAAACAATCAGCAGACGTTTACGAGCAATGGGGAAGATCAATAAACTGGGTAAATGGGTCCCACACGATTTGAATGAACGGCAAATGGAAAATCGCAAAGTCACTTGTGAAATGCTGCTTCAACGCCACGAAAGAAAATCCTTTTTGTATCGAATTGTGACGGGTGACGAAAAATGGATTTATTTTGAAAACCCGAAGCGGAAAAAATCGTGGCTTTCACCTGGCGAAGCCGGTCCTTCAACACCAAGGCCAAATCGCTTCGGCAAGAAGACCATGCTTTGTGTCTTGTGGGACCAGAGCGGTATAACTCTTGAAGCCCGGCGAAACCGTTAATGCAGAACGCTATCGCCAACAAATGATTAATTTAAATCACGCATTGATCGAAAGACGACCAGAATGGGCCCGAAGACATGGCAAAGTGATTGTGTTACACGACAATGCGCCGTCTCACACAGCAAAACATGTGAAAGACACCTTGAAATCACTTGGATGGGACATCCTTCCGCACCCGCCGTACTCCCCGGACCTGGCGCCATCTGACTATCAAATCTTCGCATCAATTACCTGAAAGATGGGCGAAATGTGTAGAAGGCGATGGCCAATATTTTGAATAAAACAAAATTAATTTCCCTTGAAAATTACTAAACCGGCAAAAATTTATGCATACACCTGGTAGTTGTGGGGCCACGCGGCCGTAGCTCAGTTGGTAGAGCACTAGCTTAGCAAACGGAAGGTCCTGGGAACGATCCGAGAGGCTGCCTATCCTGACAGAGGGTTTTCCAGATTTTTCTCAATTCACACCAGGCAAATTGTGGAACTAAGAGTCGCCATGGCTCAGGCGGTAGCGCGCCTGACTACGATCGGGCGGCCCGGGTTCAAATCCCGGCCAGGACACTGGAGACTTTTCTCGCTGTGTTCCCCTGGGGCTTTGAGGTGCACTCAGTCTTCTATCAAATTGAGTACCACAGTGTCCCTGGTACTCCTTGGTAAAGGCGGTCGAGCGTGGTACCTACCATCCCATCTCACTTCGTACCGTAGGTCAAGAAAATGTGGAGCGCTACCTCCACATCCCCCCCCCTTGTGCCGTTCACGGCGCGTGCGTATCGCACAGGTAATAGCTTTACCTTTTTCTTTACCATCCAACATTCTTTCCCCTATCCTATTTCGGTCTGACATGAGCCTGAGATGAGATGCCTGAATGTCATAAATAAATTCAAATATAGTTGTGGTGTGTATCATGAGTTTCCTTCCGTCATTTTCTTCTTGTAGTTTGTAACGTTACTGCCCGAATATTTAATCAAAAATTTATCATTCTGGATAAAAAAAAAAAACAATATACCTTCCCAAGCAGTGACAGTGTACAATTACTCCATACAAAAACTAATTAAGCGAGTAGTAACGAGAAGTACATATACTTATCAAGAAATTAACGAAATGGAGAACGTGGTACAAACATCTACATAACTGTATTCCGGAAAGCTTGGCCAGTATTTAGAATATATATATATATATATATATATATATATATATATATCAGTTGATATACTGTATGTAGATGTTATTTAAAAACCGAAAGGAATCACATCATTCTGGACGCATTATTACACTGCTTAGCAACGCAGTACAGCTGGAACAGACGGTGCATAAAAGCAGCTATGCAACTCGATCTTTTAAGTTGTGGATGCAGAACGTGCCGCTCTTGTAGCTCATAAATCATTGCAATGGAGCTAAGCATGCTCTTGTGGAACAACTGAAGTGAAGAGAAAAGGCATTAATTTGAGTCACAAAATGAGGAGTCAAGGGCTTCTCTGCACAAGTTTCTTCATCGTGTTCCACTTAATATTTCTATCGAATTTTCTACTGAAGTCTTCACCGACCAACAGAACGCAGACTTTTCTATATCTATATAAGTGAACTCACTGATAACGGAATTTTGCCACCAATTAGATGCTATTTGCTTTTACTACACAGTAAAAAATTTCGCTTTAAATTTATTGACCGATTACCGTCAACTCTCGCTGCCAATCGATTACCCTAAAATGAACGGGCCAACGTTTTTTTTTTTTTTCTCCCATAAAACGGCTGACCGTATATTTAGTAGCAAAATAATAATATTCGTACACGGAGAAAAAAATCACTGAACGTTCAGTTGCAGGCAGTCAAAGTTCAGTTCCAGATGAACCTTTCAGAACGTACGGCTATGCAACATAACATATTTAAAGGTATTTAGTGAACGGAAACAATATGTTCAGTAAGCAGTGTACCAGACGTTATAGTGCCTGTTACTGGACGCATATAGTAAAGCAGTATTTACTAGAGTTACGAAAACAGTTTCTGGAGTAAAGACATTTATGTAGACTTTAATTATTCGAAACTTGGAAATTTTATTAATTGATCCTGTGTTAGAATAGAGCTATGAAGAAGACTGATTCGTGATTTTACAGAAGTGAGACGCCTCAAGAGTACCATAATGACGTTTACTTTACTGTTCGGGTCGACGACATTTCTCAAACAAACTCGCTGCCAATTTCCAAGACATTCAGTGAATATATATTCCACGCGATGTATGACTGCAGCAACTTTAACCGCCCAGTTACGTTCTCATCATTACGCATTTGGTGCCTGTTACTGTTACTGTTTATTAACAGTTTGCATAATACGAGTACAATAGTAACTGGCATCAGACATGTTTTCTTGGAGTTCAATCAAACATCGTTCAGTTCTTGGTACTTCAGTACATGTTGCTCTAGGTTTAGTTGTGTTAAGTAGAATACTTTTTACCATTTGTGTTTCGCTGCATGTAATCTTCGCATAAAAAAAAATGCGACAGCAAACGCCGTGCAGCTAGGCAACCCAAATGGCACATTCTTATTCCATAATCGTGTCTGGTAAACAGACCCCGTCTTCTCCTTCCTTCGTTTCGCCCGTACTAAAATCAGCTAACATCAAGAGCACATTCATTTTTCAAAATAGACATGTATTAGTATCGATAAAATGAAAGAATAAAAGCGAGACGAATCAAAATACGTAAGTTGATGGAGGGAGAAATTTAGATACATACAATGAAACATTGAAACCGATGGATGTCTTTAGGCAGAGACAGAGAAATGAGAGAGAAAAGGGTAGCGAGAAGAAGAAGAGGGAATATAGATGGAAATGTGGAATTTAAACGTAGTAAAATAACCTAACATTATAAAGTTCAGTTCCCACAAATCTAACAGCAAAATAGAAGCGACTTTTGGATTTTATATTTTTTTAGGACTATTCGAATATATAGACGATGCTTGAAAATTCCATTAAGTCACTTTCAAAATGGAGACCAAACTTGGTGGTCAGATTAAATACTCATGATTACCAGTGGAACTGCAGAGTTTTGAGACACATCTAGGATAATGTGATAAGTGTAATAAACATCCTTTGTTGAGCGGGGATCGGTTGAAAATTCGGTGGGGCTTATTGAACGTACTGGTTCGGAATACATTGTAATCAGGGATTCCGTCAGGATTTTCAGATTGGGGCGGGGTAAAATCAAAACTAACTGGGTACGTAGAGTTTTGCCTGGTTCTATAAACTTTTGACCGCAAAAAAGTTAAAGTTAGAGGGGAAGTCTCGAGGATTTGGGGCTGACACCCCCACACAGGGGTCGGGAGCTGTCGGAATCACTGATTGTAACAAACACAGTAGATAACGCAGTCATATATTCCAGACTAATTTAAATTGAACGTGAAAAGAAAATGAATGAATGAATGAATGATATTTCTACTTAATTTCTATCAGAAAGAGCCAAGATTACATATCCAAACTCTATCAAAATGAAAAGTTACAAATCTTCAAAAGCAAAATTAGCATGTTCCTTGTAGGCATAGTAAACCTTACATGTTCCACATTTCAAACGTGAGAAAGAAAACACATTTAATAGTATGTTGATAAATTATAGGATGGAAACGAATTTTGTGCCAAACTAATGTAAAAAGAGTTCTTCTCTTCAAATAGCCAAAAAGGTTTCTCTTCCTCTCTTTCGTATTGCTATCGTGTCTTCGCTGCGTCTTTCTCTTCTTCTTCTCTCTATCTTTCAACTTTTTTTTTCTCTTACTTTACATATACTGTTTGTGCGTGTTCCACAACCAAATCCGGGCCACTTTCGATAGCCCAGTGACAGGGTCTGACCCAAACATAACTGACCCGCTAAACCGATTGACCCGGTTTGGAAAATTTATTTAACTGGGAATTTCGGGGTCGTATTTTTCGTGTTCTCGGGTTAACATCTCCGATCCTATTCACCCCTGCAAGAAACACTGTTCAAACGCAATGAAATAATTAATCTCTCTCCTTCAACCTCCGTGTTATCAGATCTAAATTGAATCACCGGGACAGAATGGGTTCGCATCTTAAACCCGATGACAGTCCAAAACCTAACCAGCATCCCCTGGCACCCGGTGACCCGTTTAGTTCTGCCATGTTCATTCCATCTGTGCGAACTATTATAAACACTAGTTCATTAGTGTAGTTATTATTAGAACGTTATATTCGCAATAGGTGGAATATAGAGTGGCATATCCAGAACAGATAAATCTTAAGATTTGAGTAGAAAATGAATGAGCCAAACGTTTTTGGCTATTTGAAGAGAAGAACTCTTTTTACATTAGTTTGGCACAAAATTCGTTTCCATCCTATAATTTATCAACATACTATTAAATGTGTTTTCTTTCTCACGTTTGAAATGTGGAACATGTAAGGTTTACTATGCCTACAAGGAACATGCTAATTTTGCTTTTGAAGATTTGTAACTTTTCATTTTGATAGAGTTTGGATACGTAATCTTGGCTCTTTCTGATAGAAATTAAGTGGAAATATCATTCATTCATTCATTCATTCATTCATTTTCTTTTCACGTTCAATTTAAATTAGTCTGGAATATATGACTGCGTTATTTACTGTGTTTGTTACAATCAGTGATTCCGACAGCTCCCGACCCCTGTGTGGGGGTGTCAGCCCCAAATCCTCGAGACTTCCCCTCTAACTTTAACTTTTTTGCGGTCAAAAGTTTATAGAACCAGGCAAAACTCTACGTACCCAGTTAGTTTTGATTTTACCCCGCCCCAATCTGAAAATCCTGACGGAATCCCTGATTACAATGTATTCCGAACCAGTACGTTCAATAAGCCCCACCGAATTTTCAACCGATCCCCGCTCAACAAAGGATGTTTATTACACTTATCACATTATCCTAGATGTGTCTCAAAACTCTGCAGTTCCACTGGAAATCATGAGTATTTAATCTGACCACCAAGTTTGGTCTCCATTTTGAAAGTGACTTAATGGAATTTTCAAGCATCGTCTATATATTCGAATAGTCCTAAAAAAATATAAAATCCAAAAGCCGCTTCTATTTTGCTGTTAGATTTGTGGGAACTGAACTTTATAATGTTAGGTTATTTTTTACTACGTTTAAATTCCACATTTCCATCTATATTCGATCTTCTTCTTCTCGCTACCCTTTTCTCTCTCATTTCTGTCTCTGCCTAAAGACATCCATCGGTTTCAATGTTTCATTGTATGTATCTAAATTTCTCCCTCCATCAACTTACGTATTTTGATTCGTCTCGCTTTTATTCTTTCATTTTATCGATACTAATACATGTCTATTTTGAAAAATGAATGTGCTCTTGATGTTAGCTGATTTTAGTACGGGCGAAACGAAGGAAGGAGAAGACGGGGTCTGTTTACCAGACATGATTATGGGATAAGGTGGTGCCATTTGGGTTGCCTAGCTGCACGGCGTTCGCTGTCGCAATTTCTTTATGTGAACTGTACCATACAAGTGAGCTCTTCTGCAGTTCGCAGTATCAGACTACCCTTAGCAGACGGTAGCAGAAAACCCTTAACTGGACCTCTAGTTAAAATTTATGGATCGATTTTTCTGAATGTATTTCTAAACAAAATTTGGTAATAGATATTTCACGGTAAATTATAGTAATTTTAAGTATTTTAAGTGGTCGTTTAAAAAAATAAAAATAAAATAAAAAAAGTCACATTGTACCTGACTTACCTAATCTCCTTCGCTGTCGAAGCTCTCACTGTGATCGCCACTGTCTTTTATTCACAGCAGCTCCCCAATTGTCCTCACGATGCTGGGTCAACACCGAAATATTTGAGCCCCCACCGGGAAAGGAACCCGGGACCGCTCGAGCACTGAAGTCGAGCGCGCTACCTACTAGGCACGCAGGAGAGGCGCTATATATATATATATATATATATAAAGAGATAAGTTATTTGCATTAAAGAAAATAATATAAACAAAACACAAGGATGGACAACTAGAAGTACCTGTTTGGAAGTAATATTTATTTTTTAAGGAGTAATGCGCCTGCGCGAGAATGGCCCCGCCAAGACATTCTATGTCTACACACTACTCCCACAATACACGCACTTGGGATATTTTTTCTCCAATGCGCAGGCCCGACAGAATTAGTCTGACAGGAAATATGTAGATTTGGAACTGTTTTGCACTAGCTGGAATAACTTTTATTCTAAGTTCACTTTATTTCGGTTCTCTATAGTTTTCGTGCGATACCATGGTGACGGTATTCAAAAATTATCGTTATTCTTCTGTGGGTTTTTTATATTGCTTGCAAAACATTTTGATTCTTAATTCAGTATTGTATTGAACTGAGAATCAAAATATGACAAACATTTACATTTGTAGTCGGTGCACCTTGTATTATCACAATATAATTTATCAGGTTTTAAATACTTCCCTTAGGTCAGATCATTAAAAACATGAAATTATACAGAGTGACCCTAAAAGCTTTGAAAGGCTAATAAAAAAAAAAATATTGTAGATAGAAACTTGCTTATTGAAAAATATAAAAGGGAATGAAAGAAAACAGCTGTTTCATTAGCCTTTCAAATGTGGAAGGGTTTCTTTGGGTCACCATCGTGACCGTAAAATACAGACGGAAAAACAATTTCTGCATATTAGGTTAAAACTCAAGCAAAACTGCAAGGAAAAGCTATAGCTGCAGCGGGCATAGTAGAGGTGTGTTCAAATGGAGATAGATAAAGATATCTTCTCTCCATAACTAAGAAAGTCAGGTAAACGAATGCATTTGATCTCAAACGAAGATAGGAGATGTGATCAAGATTGCGAAGAACAAAAAAGTGGAGGTAGGCCAATCACATAGCTAGACAAAAAGATGGAAGAAGGTCTATAAGCGTTCTACATCGGATTTTCAGTGAAAAGAATTAACGATCTAGAAGACAACCAAATGCAGGACATATAGATGAGATTAGGCGTTCATGAACAAGAACAGACAATGACAGATTTGTGGGAAAACATGGGAGAAGTCTTCATCTAGCAATGGATTAAAAATAGCTGAATATGAATAAATATAAGATCCCATATGTTAAATCCTCGCCTGTCACCTTCACATCCCACTTGATCAGTGATGAAAAGTGCAGTACTGAACTACTACAGATAGCATAAATTCTAATATCTTTAAACATGTGATCGTCTACATTTTCATTTATTTATACTTTACTTGTTTATCATGAAATAATTTGATTTTTATCATCATACTGGTCCGATTCGTAATAGTAAATGCAATCTACGAATCAAACAGAAATGTCTTTGGTATAGACGACGGTAACACATCGCTCACCGATTATAATATCTCTATTTCATTTTCATCTACTGGTAGTTTAGCCAAACTCATCTATTAAGAGAAATTACCTTCACATAAATAAATCCCAATGTTTGTAGGATTAATTTCTTATTCACTCAATTAAATTCAAAATAAATTTTACAGTATACGTATTTGTTTTAAGAAATATCACCGTATGGGTGTAGGACAAACACAAAACTAAGAAATAAATGGAAGGCGGAAGCTGAGCATTGCCGACAGCTGCTGTGATCTGGAATATGTCTAACTGAGAGAAACAGTGATGTATCCCAGGTGAAGGAATTAGAGATCGCCTTTGACTAGTGAGCGGTGTGTTTGATCGCAACTGAGAGAGATTTTTCTCTTCTGTTAATCTGTATAACAGTCTCTGTTTTAGATATTTCTTTAGCTCTTTGATACAAGCTCTGAATGTAAGAACTGCTTAATATCATAGTGATAAAGACACCTCGGTTACTACAGGATATACAAATGAACGTGTATAGATTAAACGACTACATATCCAACGATGATGGTAATAACTAATGCTCTTCCCTAATGTAGATTTATGAGCCAAAGGTCTCCAAGTAAAGCGAATGAAAGGTAGTTTACCTTTGTCTTCCATTGGATGGTATGGTTCCTAAGAATGGGATGGGACCTAGTAGCTAACGTCGATTCCGAATCTTTACTTTTAATCTGTCCAATAGGATAAAATACTGAACACTTTGACAGACTCAATGTAGATACTTAAATTAATACAAAATGAGAACAGATACACTTTCTAAGCTGGATAAAATAGCAGTACTGAGCCTACATTCGAGATGGACTTAGCATTAACTTTCCATTAATTGTTGTTGACAAGTGTATTAGCTTGGTTTGTCAGATTGTGCAACTTTGCATCAGTCACTTTGTACGAATTTGAGTGTACAACAAAATCGTACCAACGTAGCTGAAGAATGTTAAGACCTTAAGAGAGAACAACTTAAAACAGTACTACAATCAGATTTAATTGGAAAACAATGAGAGATCTCACTGAAGTGTGAGACGTAAACAAAAACAAGTTAGAATAGAAAAACTACAGTTAGATAATGATGTTGGCATCTTCAGCTATCTACTTCAAAACTTCAAAGGGCACTTCTGTGCAAGGTTTAAACTGAATCCAAAGCTTAGGTAATAATTTTCACGAGTTTGAAATGTGGCAGGCATCAATGAGTTGTTTCTGTACCTTCACTCCCTTGAAGTATCAAACTAATGCCTTAAATGGCAAATAAAGGTAAACTTATCCTTTAATGTTCAAGAAAAGTAAGCTTTCTACTGATCTAGAGTTAAAGAACCCCGCACAATTCTTATGGGAAGTGGCCCTCGGTGAAACTGACAAACTCGAAAATGGTATGGCCCTAGACTTCCTGATCAAAAGTTCTCATGGACGCGTAGCGCTAAAATGACCATTTTTCTAGTTACAGTTATTTCAATTTTTACATTCTTTTCTTTAGTTCACAATGGTTCGTTGTGCCCTCAAATCTTGCAACGTTAACTCATTTCCCGACGTCATACAATGGTGAAATTTTGCACAGCGACGGAAGTCAGGTGACAATACAATATTCCAATGTTACTTTCATCATCATCATATTCAGCTGTTTTCTATCCACTGCTGGTTGAAGGCCTCTCCCTTTTCTTTCCACATATCTCGGTCTGCTTCTATCCTCATCCATGTATCTCCTGAAAAAGGCTTGATTTTATCTACCCATCTTACATTTGGACGTCGTCTCGGTCGTTTCTTTTATCTAGGAATCCAATGTAGTCCATCTGTTCGTCTAGCTATGTGACCAGCCCATCTCCACTTCAGCTTCGCAGTCTTGACTACATCCTCTACCTTTGTTTGTGCATGAATCCATTTATTTGTCTTCCTGTCCCTCCTGGTTATTCCTAGCATGCATCTCTCCATTGCTCTTTGTGTGACTCTCAATCTTTGAGTCGTCTGCGCATTCAATGTCCAAGTTTCACAGCCGTACATCATCACGGGTAAGACACAGTGATTATAAACTTTACGATTCAGACACATTGGTAGTTTGCTTTTGAAAATAAAGTGTAGTCTTTCAAACGAACCCCACGCCATTTTACATCTTCTATTCATTTCATCAGTCAACTTAGCATTCGATGTTTTGAAACTTAAAACTTTGTGTAATGTGTAAAATCGCCACGTAAAAAATAATAAATTTATGAATCGGAAAATAAAAGCATGGGTGCTCTTGCGTACCTTATTATAATATAAGAGCGCCCACGCTTTTATTTTCCGATTCATGAATTTATTATTTTTTACTTTCCAGTCCATTTTTTCTTTGCTTAAAAAGCGTGTTTAAAAAAATCCCTTTTAGTTTATTTTTTTAAATCCTTTTTTCATTTATTTAATTTAATATTATTTTCGGGTTATTTCGGTGTTCATACTTTTTCTCCAGCTAATATTTTGTGGCCCAAATCCTAAAAAGTTCTGCAACCAGCCAAACCAAGTCGCGGTGAAGGATAAAGAAGCCTGAAATAACAAAATATTAAAATGTGTTTTCAAAATATACACATATATAAAAATATATGAAAGTTACAATGGAATGTTGTATTGTCACCCGACTTACGTTGCTTGCAAAATTTCATCATTGTATGACGTCGGGAAATAAGTTAAAGTAACGTTGCAAGATTTGTACCAGAGATGAAACATGATTTGATTACAGAGTAAGTTAATCAAAAGCGTGTAATAAATACTAGCCTGCAACGATGTTGTGTTTTGGCTGGTTGCACATCACTTAGGATATGGGTGTGCTACGCTCTTAATATAGCATAATGGTTAATATACCAACGAACAGAAATAGCTGTAACTAGAAAACTAGTCATTTTAGTGCTACGCTTCCATGAACATTTTTGATTACGACGTGATACCATTCTCAAGTTTCAGCCAGTTTCACGGAGGACCACTTCCCATAAGAATTGTGCGGGTTTCTTTATCTCCTATAAATCTTGTGTGTTTGATATTCGGGAGAACCATTTCTGCACATGTAATTGATAGTTCCCCCTACCCTAAACGAACGCACACATATGCTATTTTACTTAAAGATTTCTTACAAATGAGAAAAAAATACCGACTTCAAAGGTACTTGGGAAAAAGAATGCCATTGAAAGGTACTCCTGCAAATATACATAAAATTTTATTTGGTCAACTCTTTTAAAAAAATCAAGTTACTTGTATCGTAGCTGCATTTCAGCATAAAATAACTACTTTTATAAGTTTCATTTAATGGAGAAAAAGGCGCTCCACTCATTTTCCTAAGGAAACATGCCAATATATGAAGCGTTCTGATTAATGATTACCATTGTTCGTATGTTGTCATTCTATTGTTAAATACGAACACTAAATCATACCGATGCGCTTATTCTCCACAAAAAGTAAATTTCTACAATAACAATCTTTATAATAAAGACCTTAATTTAGCTGTCGGCAGTCTCCCAGTTGGAGATTCATGTACATTTCTCTTGCTTGTGGTGGAGAGTTTATCCTCCTTTCGTCTACTTTTTTAACACACAGAATGCGTTCGAATACAATGTAGCAGTTTGACACTTATTCCTCTACATGGACTAGAAAATACAAGGCAGTTTTCCTGTGCAAAGAAAAGCACATTCAGTTGCAGTTTAAAAGTGACTTCAATGATGTAAGCAACCTCTCATTTGTGAGTAAGGTGACGAAGACACGACTTGGCTTTAGTCTTACCGTGTCTGCCTTTACCCACCGCAACCCCAATAGAATATTCTCAAGGGTAACAAACTAATAATCCTCGGATGCATGCAAGCAAGCCACTCATCGTCCAGGGATGCATATTTCACAGCCTTGTCAGCCACTTCCTGTTCCGTAGAGAGGGTTGCGGAAAGACTACTTACAAAAAAAAAAAAAAAAAAAAAAAAAGATTTTTTTCTTTCATGGTAATGAATGACGAGTTCCAAATCGGTGAGGTAATGAACAACGAAGCATTAAGAGAAATAAATCCATAAGTAGCCTCTTTTCAATCAGTATCGCTGTCATAAATATTATTATTTTATGAAATACTGAATATATAAAAAAAGATCAAGTGCGCCTACAAAAATTATGAATTCTCCGGATGCTTTCAATTTTACTAATGGACCTTCACAGATTTTCTCCTACTGCGTACCAGATGCTTGCCATATGAGACCAAGTAATGGAGGTATACATATCGTCGTATACGCAATCCTCTATAAGTATATATAGGTCTTCCATGTAAAAATAAGCGGAAAAGTTGTCCTAAACGTAAATAATCTTCGCCTATTCATTATCTCCACTGACTCTCTAGTCTAGAGGTTCAACGATAATGCATGTGCCTCGTGATCCAGGAATCAAATCCTGTTTCTAGCAGTCTAACTAAAAAAGCTTACCAACATGTACAGATGCTTATCAGAATAATGGAAACACCTGTAGTTGGCAACACGTCAGATGTATGGGTTGGCAGTGGTGTCGTGGCGACCGCAGCGCCGGACTGCTGGTGGTGGTGTGTTAGGTCGGTCTCCATACTACGTCAGGCGTCGTGGAACAGGAGTGTGCAGTGGCTGCAGCAGACGGAGGTAGTGTAAAATGGGAGACCTCTCAGAGTTTCAAAGAGGGCAAATTGTTGGTGCGCGGTTATGTGGAGTGAGTGTGACGGCAGTAGCTAGTGTGTTAGGTGTGTCGCCAGGGACAGTGTCGAAGGTGATGACGGCCTACACAACACACGGGAAAACCACATCAGGGAAGCGGAACAGTGGGTGGAAGAAAAGCATCAGTGACAGGGCACACCGGGTATTAAAGCGCATTGTCACGCGGAACCGTCGTGCCACTGCGGTGCAAGTGACGGAGGAACTCGACCAGCACCTCCCCCAACCTGTTTCGACAATCACAGTCCGCCGCGAATTACATGACATGAACTTACGGGGTCGTGTTGCACGGGCCAAACCTCTCATCAGGGACCAGAACGCTTTAGCACGCCGCAAATGGTGCCGCGACCATGCAACTTGGACCGTTGACGACTGGAAACGTGTGGTATGGTCGGATGAGTCACCATTCACCCTATTCCAAACCACGGGCCGTGTTTATGTGTGGAGAACGCCCAAAGAAGCGTATGATCTGCAGTGTCTCCGCCCAACTGTGAAACATGGCGGCGGCACGGTGATGCTGTGGGCCGCAATATCATGGTTTTCATTGGGTCCTGTGGTCACACTTCGCGGACGCATCACTGCCAACGATTATTAGGAGACCACTTGCATCCTATGGTCCGGATGTTGTTCCCGGACAATGACGCCATATTCCAGGATGATAATGCACCCATTCACACAGCTGGAGTTGTTGCAGCGTGGTTTGAGGAACATCGGGATGAAGTTCAACACCTCCCCTGGCCCGCCCAATCCCCAGATCTCAACATAATTGAACATCTGTGGTCCATCTTGGAAACACGACTCCGGCGACGATTTCCACCTCCATCCTCTCTCACAGAACTGGCCGATGCCCTGCACGAGGAATGGTGTAATATTCCACTTGCTACCATTCACGACCTCTATGCCTCCATCCCACGTCGCATCAAGGCTGTTCTGAAGGCGAAAGGTGGCCCGACACCATATTAATCTGGTAAGTTGCACTTTCGTTCAGGTGTTTCCATTATTCTGATAAGCATCTGTACATACTCAGGTAAACTGGAACAGCAGTTTCAGAGAAACCACTGTGCTACCTTAACTTTCATTAAGCCATAAAGAATTTGTTCTGCGCTTTATTTCTTTATGTAGAGGACAGTGTTTATTCATAATTATTATCTACCTAGTTACCGACATTAATAACAATTATTCGGATTAATTACTTAGTTTCTGACAGACCGAATAGCTATCGCTGCACCTTACTTACGACTCTCAGAAAACTTGAAAGGAGAAGCATCGCTAGCTCTATCAGTAGCATACATTTGGTTAAAAACAGTATTTACACAAATATTTATCTTGTTGGGGTGGAGTATCAGAAAATTAAATGAAGGTACATAATTATATTATCTGTTGTCAATTTATATTAACCATGTTCAAAATTCCTACAATATATGTACGTATTTTAAAAGCATATTCAACATGATAATGAGAATTCACGTGAGTGAACTAGAAACTTTAGTTTACTGAATTCAGTACTCATACCACTATATTAGATTTTAATTCAGTACACGCGTATAACAGACATGAGAAATAACTTCTTAGAATTTTCTTTCTTTGGGAAAATAAATTTATATACAATACACACACACGCACACGCACATACGTGTATAAAAAATGTAAACATTTACAAACTATCCCTCCATTAACTTTCCCGGCAAACATTCTAAGTAATTTATCTTGACATCCAATACGTTGTGCATGACGCCTTCTCTGCTGAAGTTCCAACTACATAAATGAAATATGTTTAATTCTGTTCTTCTCGCCTTCTCTCAAACAAAGACTCTCCAGACACTTGAGAGAAAAACAACGGAAGTTGCATGAAAGGAATTCAAAATTAAGAAAACTGCTTTATTCATCAGATAGTGGGCAACTTGCCAATTTCAGTTATCTGCCATGCCTTTTAGTAGAATGCAATTACACAACAAAATTATATTACTAATTATTCTCTGAAGCTAAACAAACCGTGAAATTATTATGCACTTGCTTATCCGAAAAGAAAAATACGTCAGAACTATAATTAAATTTTTAATAAAGCAAATATTTCGAGTGTTTAAGAGTTCCTTTGTTCAAAGGTTCGTCTAAAAGTAATTCAAGAAACTAAAAAGTAATAAAGGTTTTTGCCTCTATTCGCAATGTTTTATTAATTTTCTAACAGCACCAATCAGCACGT